>CM024654.1:37639860-37845518 GCA_014182695.1 Eucalyptus albens
TCTCGGCAACAAAGATTTGAACCAGTTTCATGAAACCCAAGCCCCCAAAAGAAGGTCTAGCATAATTCATTATATGACGGCGTTCATTCCACTAGCTGTGATTTCCTGTATAGTGGTCGGATCTTGCTTTCTATTTCGACGTGCAACAAAAACAAAGCAACCGGAGACTATAGAGAAAAATGGAAATTTCTTGTCAATATGGAATTATGACGGGAGGATTGCTTATAAAGACATAATTGATGCAACAGAGGACTTCGATCTCAAATATTGCATTGGGATTGGTGGTTATGGTAGTGTTTATAGAGCACGATTGCCCAATGGGAAAGTTGTGGCATTGAAGAAACTTCACCGTCTTGAAGCAGAGGACCCATCCTTCGACAAGAGCTTTCGAAATGAAGTGAAACACTTGACAGAAATAAGGCATAGAAGCATAATCAAGCTCCATGGTTTCTGCTTACACAGGCAATGCATGTTCTTAGTTTATGAATACATGGAAAATGAGAGTCTATTCTGTGCTTAGAGAGATGATATTGAAGCCATGGAATTGGATTGGTCCAAAAGAGTCAATCTCGTCCAGGATACAACACATGCTTTGTCTTACATGCACCATGATTGCGTTCGGCCAATTGTTCATCGAGACATATCTAGCAATAACATCTTACTCAACAGTAAAATGCAGGCTTTTGTATCAGATTTTGGCACCGCAAGACTTCTGGGTCATGATTCCTCATCTAACTTCACTGCAAATATCGCTGGCACCTATGGATACATTGCACCAGGTGAGCAATACTTTATGCTTCATATATATTACCCTGAAAGTTACTACTAGAGGTAGAAGTCAAATAAACGACATTGTAGAGGTTTCGCTATCCATGCACATCGGTGACTCGTAGACTGTTATTGTACTTGCCAACAGTAGCTAAGGATTGGTTGTGCCACGATTGGCAAAATGTCCCCTTGAAACCACCTTGTACGCCGTGGCTTTGACTCCTGTATTCATTTTATTCATTTCTATATATTTGAATATTTTTGGAAAAGAAATATTTATTTTGTATGCTACTATTGTTAGTATTACTAGGTTACTTATTTTAGAATAAAAATGTCTCAAACTATATTTTTATGTTGCATCTAAGTAAAAGCATGTCGGAATAGTAAGATTTTTGGATTTTGTATTACATCCATATTGGTATTACTAAGTCATTCATTTCTATTAAACGTTTTGTTGTGGAAATAAAATTAACTGTTTTGAAAGGAAAATTGGAGGGGCAAATGGGGGCGGTGTGGGGTGCCGCACATGGTTATGCAAGGCACGATGGAGAGGGAAAAGTTGCCTCTCAAGGGGCAGCGACGGGGCGGGTAGTTAAGGGTGTAGTCATCCCGTCCAAAGCCTCAACTACTAAAATTTTGTATGCCTTTTGTATTTTTTTTTTTTCAGAGCTCGCATATACTTTGATCGTTAACGAGAAATGCGACGTATATAGTTTTGGAATGGTAGCAATGGAAACAATGATGGGTGAGCATCTAGGAGAAATTATATCTATCTTGTTGACATCCTCTGGAGAAGATATCATGCTATATAAAATTCTAGACCGACGGTTGCCTTTTCCAAGAGAGAACTCTGTTGCAAGAAGTATTGTTTTGATAGTTTCTCTAGCGCTTGCTTGCTTGAGTGCTAATCCAAAGTCTCGACCAACTATGAAGCAAGTCTCAGAAGCTTTTCTAGCTCGAAAGTCACCATTGGTGAAGCCCTTCCATGAGATCTCATTGGCTCAGCTCCGATATGTTAATAGATCACGGTTGGAAGGTGAATCAACAGAAGCTTCATCAGGACAAAGCGAGGAGTAAGGGTCATTAAATGCTTGTCTAGTAAAGAGATAATTGATAATGAAGCTGCAATTTGGTGAAAGTGATTGAGCATATAAAATTGTATGGCTTCTGCAAATTAGTAAGTCTTGTTAAACTCTTTTCCATTCTATGCTGTAAGAGTGAGATGCAGTTTATATATGACATCCGTTTATTTTTCTTCTTTTCAATGAACAATGCATCAAGAAATGACAAAACCGACTCTAGTTCCAATATAAAACACGAGTATCCATTCACAATTTCCATAATGTAATTGATTATATTCAGATGAACTCATAGAGTAAGTGTATTTGATATAATATTTCGCATAAAAGATGAGTATTTTCCAAGGCCGAACATCGGCAAGAAGTCTCTGTAAGACAATCACTTCTCACGAACCATGTAACACGTAGTCGTCCAGAAAATCAACACATGAAACCCCAAAGGAACCGCTGCATGTTGTAGTTCTCGCGGTCCGAAAATCTACACATAAAACCACGAAGACCATGACTTCTAGTGACACTCGAATTGCATAATCTCCACACAAGACCTTGACTTCTTGATGAACGGGTACAAGTACCATTGAAAAAATGCGTTCTCATTTAAGTTCTGACTTTTTTTTCTCGCTCCTCTCTTCTATGTACATGTATATGCGATAGTCATGGAGATCAAACGTCGGGTCCAATACTCTTGGGCCCCACCCCTCAATCCCTTTACCAACAAGGTAGCATGCCTGTTGGTGGTTTAAGTTCTGATTGAATCGTTGAAAGTTATTGATTTTTGAAGGAGTAGTATTATTTCTCGACGGAGGGGCCGAAACTTCTTTAGGATGTAAGATTCTTAGAATACTTCAGCTTAAGACTCGCTCCTTTGTATTATCCTTCGCTTGTGAATTAGTTAATCCTATGGCAGATCCAATTTTTCTCCTATATATTAGATGCGAAGTCCCCCTCTATGAGATCAAACAAAAGCAACATGTGTTACGCCACTAAAATTGAACGTGCCTCGTACTAACCTGTGAGAAGACCTTTTCGTTTTCATGCTCGCTTTAGACACGGTTGGCCTGTACTCGAACCCAAGAAATATAAGACCAACGTCATCTAACAATTGAAATTTATTGGGATCTTGTGCATCTGATTTATGCATGTTTGGCTTGTATCTACACTAAAACCATGGGCCCAACACCTCATGACCATGTAATGTCGAGTATAGGGAGATGGGGTGACGGTGATATGAGACTCGTACCGCTTTCTCGGTGCAAGAAGAAGAAGTCTTTCGAAGAACAAGCAAAATCTTGAAGGAGAAAATTGCATCCGGGGAGTATTACATCAATGACTTGTGATATGATTAGACCTGCAGGGAAAAAGTAAATAAAGGAGAAATTGCATCCGCTTGCATCAAAATTAGACCCGCGCGAGAGCGAATTCCATCGCAAGAAATATCATTTTGGTAGTTTCTCTAGTGCTTACTTGCTTAAGAAGTGATCCAAAGTCATGACCCACAATGAAACAAGTTTGGAAAGCTTTTCTAGCTCCAAGACTTGCGTGCCCAGCCATTCCATTCAATCTCACTTTCGCAGCTCCAAGAAAATAATCAATGAGTATGGTGGGAAGGTGGATCATTGGAACTTCATCGAGCCCCAAAAAAGAGCAAGGACCACGAAGTAATTGTCCCAATACTAGCAAATAAATTCCAACAAGAGAAGAGTTGATTGATACAATGATGCTGCGAATTGGCGAACGTGTTTGAGCTATATCAAGTATACTGCTTCTGCAATTTTCAGTCACGTCAAAAATTTTCTATACTAGCTAGGCTAGAATTTACCTAAGTAGCAATTACTAAGGAGTGAAGAAGCATTTTGTCGGACAGTTGTTTATTTTTCATCCTTTTAGTAAGATCAGAATGTATGATAAGTGATAATGTGTTGTCGTTGCCATGAATATTTGGCAACATAAGGATATTCCTGCGTATTATTCCGGATCGTTTCGGTTTAGTTGAGGCTTGCTAGTCAATCAAAGACGGCAAATTGACCAACGTTTCCTTTTCGATGGCTAAAGGTCCGACATCACGAAAACGACAAAAGACGACGATTACTCTAGACGAATCGTGTCGATTCGTCCAGCAATCAATACATGTCCGAAGACCTTGACTTGTTGACTTTTGAGGTGCCTGCTGGACGAAGACCTTGACTTATTGAATTTGTCCAACTTCCATATGTAAGCGCACTAATTGAATCATCATTATTTAACCGTGAAGTGTACGATGGAGGGCCTGCCACTTCGCAATCACGATGTAGCAGAATCAGAGTTTATCCACTATGAAGACACTATCAATCGTATAAATTGATTAATGTCTTGAAGATTTGTGATAATGAACGCAGCCTTTAAATTAAGCAGAATTGATGAACACAAGGACGAAAAAGACGAGGAATCCCATCAACAGAAAAACCTCAAAGAAAGAACCTTAAAATCATAAAATTACTCTTCCTTCCGCCTTAAAATCTCGTATGCTGCACTTTTTCTGTATATCTTAAGTACACTTCCTATGAAAGAGAGTTCCTGACGCTATTCGTAAATTATGATTCTCCCTAAATGATCATTATCGGGTTCGACCCATGTGAAATGTGATCCAAAGTTCTTGATACGTCGGATACACATGTTCTTGATTTAGGAGAAGATGACAAGTGGGAGTCTATTTCGTGTTCTGAGAAATGATGTTGAAGCGGGGGGAACTTGATCGGAACCGAAGAGTCAATGTCATCTTACTTCCGCCTTGCTGCGCCCAACCAATTTTTTCGTCCGAAGGTATCCAACATCTTACTCAACCACCGAAAGCCTCAAACAACTCTCTCTCTCTCTCTCTCTCTCTCTCTCTCTCTTGTCAAATCTAGGGAAATAACACTAGATACATAGTTTTTGGTTAGCGAGGATGCTGAAACTTGGCTAGATTCATAAGCTAATTCAATTTGTAGTGATTAATTTCATTTATTTTCACTGCCCTCCAAACTGATGGCAACTCAGTTGTTAAATATGACTCGAGTTTGAGCGTTTGCTAAAGCACAGAATTCAGTGGACTCGCGAAGGATTTACTAGAGAGGAAATAAAGTTGAAAAAGGAATCTGGCCGTGGGCCCAAAGCTTGGGCACACATTCACGCTTATTTCTTGTTCGGCCATGCAAAGAAGAAAAAAATAAGGGCTGCCGAGTTCTCCACACGTGAAAGACAAATTGTGGTGGGCCCACGTCAAAGTTTGACCTGGGCACACGTATAAAGGCATAATTTAATTTCCCTTTTTTGGTGGCTTGCATGAAGTCAGTGAAACCCTAAGAAGCTGCACGTTTGATGGTCAGCGAAGCCACATCTTGAAGCGCCGTGTGAGTGCTTAGTGTTCCGCCGTTGTTGATGCAAGCAAACTTGAAGTACCAAATATCGAGTGCTTGAAAGTGGGCTTGTTTTTTGTTCGTGCAATTACATCGAAGAAGTTTAGTGTTTGTAGTCGATTAAATCTTGAGGTAAGATTTGCGTGTAATTCCTCCGTGAGATTGAGAGATTATTTTAAGAGGAATTTCGGGACTAAACACTCCGTGCGTTATTGGGTGTAATTGGGGCTTGAGAAACACCGAGAGAGTGTTTGAGTGACTTGAGTGTATAATCTCTTTGTATCACTTGATCTATAGTGAAATTCGATGCTGCTCTCCCCGTGAACGTAAGTCTTTACGACTGAACTACGTAAATCTTGTGTCCGATTTATTTTCTTTTCTGTCTATATTATTGTTCAATCGCTCACCCTATCGCAATAAGTGGTATTAGAGCCAGGCTTAGCTAAGTTGAAGCGAATCGATGACGACAGAAGAAGTAAAAGTGAGAATCAACATATTTGATGGGAAGGATTTTAGTTTCTGGAAGATGCCGATTAAAGATTATCTTTACCAGATGAATCTGCACTTGCCTTTATCTGGGGAAAAACCAGAGACTATGAAGCAAGCTGATTGGGATTTACTAGATAGACGAGCTATGGGTGTTATCGGCTAACGTTGGCTCGTAACGTCACGTTTAACATCCTCAATGAGAAGACCACTACCGATTTGATGCAAGCCCTGTCGGATATGTATGAGAAGCTCTCTGCGATCAACAAGGTCTGTTTGATGCGATATCTATTTAATTTGAAGATGAGCAAAGGTGCGTCAATTGTAGATCATATCAATGAATTCAATGTGATTGTTAGTCAATTGAGTTCAGTTGAGATTAACTTTGAAGATGAGGTATGTGCTTTGATTTTGCTATCCTCATTGCCTAATAGTTTGAATACTACTGTTACTGCTGTTGGTAATTCCTCTGGGTCAACAAGTTTGACGTTTAACGAGGTTCAAGATTTGATTCTGAGTGAGGACATCCGTAGAAGACAATCTGGCGAATCTGTATCTACTGCTCTAGTAAGAGAAAATAGAAGAAGATCTGTAACATATGTGGGTAATAGTAGTACTAATATGAACAAACGTAGTCAATCTAGGACAGCTAATGTTGTCTGTTGGAGCTGTGGCAAGAGGGGGCATCTTAAAAGTGATTGCCTTAAGTTGAAGAATGATAAGGGTAAGAGAATTATGGTTGATTCTGCAGATAATGTTGCAACTGTAGCAAATAATGATGATTATGTTTTGTATGTCACTAATGATTCATTGTTTGATGGATGGGTTATCGATTCTGGTTGTTCTTTTCATGTCACACCAATTAGAAATTGGTTTATCACTTATCAGTGCACAGGTAGTGATAAAGTCCAGTTAGGGAACAACGCTGAGTGCGATGTTGTGGGTGTTGGTGATGTTAAAATCAGAATACATGATGGTATTGTGAGGACATTGATTGGAGTGAGGCATGTTCCAGAATTGAAAAAAAAAACTTAATTTCCTTGGGTACCCTGGATTTAGCTGGTTGCAGATTTGTTCGAGGTGCCCTGGTGATAATGAAAGGAATCAAGCATGATAGCCTGTATAAACTTAAAGGTGAGACAATGACAAGTTTCGCCTCGAAGATGTCAGATGCATCTGTTCGAGAGTCTTTTGACTGCTCGAAGAAGACCTGGAGGTTTGTGCCAATGCATAAGTTTGATGCTGGTGTCAGGATCTTGCAGTCAAGAGCTTTGATTGAGATGGAGACTGGTAAGTCGATCAAGCATGTGAAGACTGACAATAGCATGGAGTTTTGCTTGGAGCTGGAAAATAAATTCTGTATGAAAGAGGGCATAGTGAAACACCGCACTAGTGCCAATAAATTATAACAATTTGCAGAATTGACGAGTAGAACATTACTAGAGATGGCCCAAAAAATTATCTCTAGTGCTGGTATGGCTAGGAGATTCCTAGTTGATGTGCTAAGTATGATAAACTACCTGGTGAATAGATCCCCATCAACTGCTATTGAAAGGCGAACTTTTGAAGAAGTGTGGTCAGGTAACGTTGCTGGTTATTCTTTTTTTAGAATGTTTGGTTGCCTGTGTTATTTTCAAGTAAGTGATGGTAAGCTTGATTGGAGGGCAATGTGCATATTCCATGGCTATGCATAAGGTGAGTGGGGCAATTGGTTGTGGTGCCCAGATATAAATTCACCTGTTAACAGCAGAGAAGTTACCCTTGATAAGTCTCCAATACTTCTAGCTAGGAGTTTTTGTAGCAGTGTTAATACAGATATGGACAGTGTTCAGCTTGAGTTGGAGTTGCGGCCAAAAACTCCTGAGGTAGCGAGTACAGGTACTAGCAAAGTAATTTCACATATGGTGCTTGTAGCGAGCTGGAGCTTATAGAGTCGACGGTTGCTGTAACTGCTGATATTGACAATGTACGTCTTCGATCTCCTTATAGATATGGATGCAATAATGGTTTTGCTTTATCTGCGGTTAAGGAGGTTGTGTCGGAAGATCCCTGCGGAGTAGTTAAAGGTGTATTTAGAGTTGGTATTTTGATGAGGTCCTCAATTATGGCGAAGTTCAAGCGAGGCTTGGACTTGGATAATATCTGTGGTGGTTGAGCCCATCAGGGGTTATGGGAAAGTAGCAGCAGAATTTCAATTTTTATGAAGCGATTGTAATTTGGCTCAAACATCGAGTCAAGGTGGAGATTATTAAATATGACTCAAGTTTGAGCGTTTGCTAAAACGCGGAATTCAGTGGACTCTCGGAGGATTTACTAGAGAGGAAATAAAGTTGAAAAATGAATCTGGCCGTGGGCCCAAAGCTTGGCACACATTCACGCTTATTTTTTGTTCGGCCATGCAAAGAAGAAAAAATAAGGGCTGCCGAGTCCTCCGCACGTGAAAGACAAATTGTGGTGGGCCCAGGTCAAAGTTAATTTGACCTAGGCACATGTATAAAGGCATAATTTAATTTCCCTTTTTTGGTGGCTTGCATGAAGTCAGTGAAACCCTAAGAAGCTGCACGTTCGACGATCAACAAAGCCACATCTTGAAGCGCCGCGTGAGTGCTTGGTGTTCCGTCGTTGTTGATGCAAGCAAACTTGAAGTACCAATATCGAGTGCTTGAAAGCGGGCTTGTTGTTTTTCATTCATGCAATTACATCCAAGAAGTTTAGTGTTTGTAGTCTATTAAATCTTGAGGTAAGATTTGTGTGTAATTCCTCCGTGAGATTAAGAGATTATTTTTTAGAGAAATTTCGGGGCTAAACACTGCGTGCGTTATTGGGTGTAATTGGAGCTTGGGAAACACCGAGAGAGTGTTTGAGTGACTTGAGTGTATAATCTCGTTGTATCGCTTGATCTATAGTGAAATTCGCTGCTGCTCTCCCCGTGAACATAAATCTTTACAACTGAACCACATAAATCTTGTGTCCGATTTATTTTCTTCTCTGTCTATATTATTGTTCGATCGCTCGCCCTATCACAACATTGATGATGTCAAAAAATAACGGAAGGAAAAGATTAAGAGACTCACAGTAGAAGGTAAGTGTCAGGTCCATTTAAAAGTTCTAATCCTCGGATGTTTTTCTAATCCAAGGATCTTCCTTTGACACGTTGTTTCAGTGTCTTGCTTTACTTTATAAGTGCCGTAGTCCAATGAATACGGCATGCTTATTAAGGAGTGAGAAGCAGTTATCGGATGGTGGTTTATCTTTCATGTTTCTAATAAGATCGGAACTCATGATGATTGCTGATGTGTTGTCGTTGACCTGAATATTTGGCTTAAAAAGGATATCCACTATGTATTATTCAGGATCATCTTTGTTTAGTAGAAGGTTAACTAGTCAATTAGAGACGAAAATTGCGTAACGTTGCCTTTACGATGGCTAAAGATCCGCCATCAAGAAAACAACAAAAGACCACGATTACTTTTGAGACGGACCATGTTTATTGGTCCAACAACCAATAGCCGACCGAAGACCTGGTGCTCTTAAAGTAACTTCCTTAAAACATGTCAATTTCCTAAGAAGGCAATCTTGAAATGTTTCTTCTCTTATGGGTGATTCCTTCAGTCGATTGCGTTTATACCATGTTGTTGATGATGATCGTGGTGCCTGTTTTAGTATGGAGTTTCCAATACCACGTGGCAGTAACGTTACAAACTAAGCTACGAACTAGGCTCACGAGAATGTGGTTTTAGTATACACTAGAGGCAAGCTTATTGCGGGCATGATGGGTTGTAAAAGAGATTATTTCACTTGTCAAATGAGCCGTTTTTGTTGAAATTAGGAGATTCTTGTGAATGGTGGTTTACTGTAGGATCTGGAAATGCTAATGAATCATATGAAATCTATTTGAGGTTCTAAGCGAAATTAAGCATGAAGATTCACATAAAGTTTGATGTTATGCACAGAGTAATCTGTCTCATCTTTCTTGAATTGCCCTTTGAATGAGGAAGTTTGGTAATGTTCCTCCAATTTTGCAGCATAATGTGCAAGTTATAGTATTCGTTCACTTCATATGGTATACTTTATCTTTCATGCCCATCCAATGAGTTGCATTGTCAAGAAAGAAATTTTTTTGAGCTTCTTGTTATATTTTGGCACCTGAAATTGGCAGAGTTCTTTCTGTCGGGCTTTTATACGAATAGAAATTCAATTTGAACTATGACTACAAACTTGTGTGCCAACCCGGAGTTATATTGCTCCCGTCCACCATATCAGAAATACAAATGGAACTCTGTTCACACGGGAAGGGAAGGAAAGCTGAATTGTATTGTAAATCAGTATCTCAAGGTGAGCATCTCTGCTGATGTTATATTTTCTTCCCACACCTCAGTCGGATATATAGTACACTGGTAAATTTGATTGCTTGCTTAAAATGGTTGCAATCTCCGAGCTTGAGGAGATTTTTGGAAAGCTTTGGACACAGTGCCAAGAATGCCAGGGTTCGCTTCATGAGGATGTTCTTTGCACAAGGTTCTACTTTGTTTCATTGCAGTACTTTTTGTGACATTCCAGATTTTTAGTCTTATTTTCTATTGAATAAATCGGGCATTTCATTGACGCGTCTATAGGGCTGTTCTCAAAACTGATCATTCTAGAGATAACTAGACTATTTGGGGAAATTATTAAGAATTTTAAGGCAAATAGATTTGAGAAATTGACCAGGAATTGACTGCTCGACCGTGTTCATCTGCTGAGATCATGACAGCACAGACGTAAGTTGATTAGAGATCAGATATAGATCGGTTCGACAGAGATGTGTGGCTAATCGTGGGTGACACCACTAAATTGGAAAATTCTCGTCGGCCGATACTAGAATGAATTCTCTATCGTTTTGGTACCCTGTGTCCGTATTTGAATTCTCGAGATTTCTACGACAATCGAGAGTTACCAATGTGTCGAGTGGGTTCATTGTGGCTCGAAGAAAATCGACCATGGGTCATTTGTACTAAAAAGTTCTGAAAACTACCTGGTAGTCTAGGTCACGCTAAAAACGCGTCGAATGGAAATTAACCATGAATTCGAATCCGATTTCAAAAATCGAAAGTTCTGTGATGTCACGAGCTATTTTAGGAATGTTGATTCAATCTCAGAAGATTTTTCGAAGATTCCAAGATTTTTACGGAAAATCGTTCGGACGTTGTGGAAAATTAACAGAAATTCGTATGGACCGAATTTAAGGGAGTTTGAACTTTCAAGCCAAGCCAGTGAGTGTCGGGAATTTATAGAAAATTGTTCGGGATTTTTCTTCATCGAGATTGGATCTCAATTTGGGAATTCGTCGAAGAAATTGGAAGCTCAAAATGTGAAATTCGGAACTAAGGGAGGACAGCATTATTTTGGACTTTAAATTGGTTTAATGGTGGAATTTATGCTTGAAAATGATGGGGGAGACATGGAGGATGAGATTGAGGCCTTGAGAGGTCAATTGAATTTGTGGAGGCCATTTGAGATGAAATTGAGATGGGATGAGTGTCCAATTTGAAACCATGATTTTAAAATTCGTAACCCCCCTTCCCCCAGCATTTATTTTTTTTGGACCAATTGAGATGTTATGGAGAGTACATTGTTGGCCTAAGGTGAGCCAAGGAAGAAGACTTGGCTAGAAAGGGTTCAAGGGGATAATCATGTGGAAAATGAAGGATTGTGGGCTCCTCAACCTCATCTCTATCCATCTCTCTCTTCCCTCTCACTCAGCTGCCGTCCAAGACTTCTCCATTTTCGTGAGCTCCATCCTTGGTCTTCTTCAACACTTGCCGGCCTCCCCCTCCGCAACTCCATCTCTCTCTCTCTCTTGATTTCTTTCCCTTCATTCCCTCGAACTCTCATGCCAGCAAGCTGTTCGGTCAACTTCATCAACACAAGAAGCCATTTCTTTTGACCTCCCAATCCTCACGATTTTAGCCCAACATCCACCGAGTTCTCCTTTGCTGCCCTTTCTCGGTCAAACTCCTCAACGCTGAAGACTCGAGCAAGCATCCGCGTCGTCTTCTCTAGCTCGTGGCCACCGGAACTGCAGCTGCCACGTCCGAAGATCTCTCCTAGTTTCTACCAGCACGCCTCCACCATCTTTTGTTCCCCAGTCAAACCAGTCGGTTTGTTGATCGCCGCATCATCTCCAGCAGCTTCACGTGCCATGCCGTTGCCTTGTCCAGCACACGCCCACGAAGCCCGACGCCAGCTGCCTTCTTTTTCTTTCGGGGTTGTGTGTGTCCAGCAACGATCGAAGACTCCCTAGCAGCAACAGCATTCGCGTGTTCTTCCATCAACCGAAGTCTTCACTCGACGCCAGCTGCTTCGATCTTGCCGCGTTGTCTCCCATCTTCGCTCATGGATCAGTTCGCATCAACAGCTCATCTGCTTCAACGATTCAACAAGCCCGCAATTTCCAGCCCAGTTCGGTCTTCACTGCAAGTTCAGCCCAGTAGTTAGGCCATTTGTGTCGTGCTCCGATCCTCGAGCACGCACACATCCTTCTACTTGGTCGATTTTATTATGCGATATCCCAAGACTAAGTATCGCCGACCCTTTCTTTTATTAAGCACATGCGGAAGCAGTTATAAATCCCCAGACAATAATACAATGTGATAGAAAAGTAAGACCATATTTTTCATATTGAAATCTACAACCGAACCTTTATACATGGCATATCTATTCAGAAGACTATTCATAACACTCTAGTCTCACATTATTCACATTTAGACAGGATTCCTAAAAGATGACGGGATTTCATTTGTCATCCGATTCGTACTCAGATTATCATCGGGGTTCTCCTCCAGGTACTCCTCTTCGGTTATTTTCTCTTTAGGCTCCTCATCAGGGTCCTGAAATGTTGTCCCACAACCGGGATGAGATTACGTCTCAGCAAGTTCTACCGCACTAAGACTCGATTAGGAAACCAATACGCTAAACCAGGCTGCCTATATACGCACGGGTCAGAGGACTTACCTTGGCCTCAGATTCCACCTGCATATTAGTACAGTTCAATAGGCACCTAAGCAATTACATCACAGATCAATATTTCGATCCATCGACCTAGTCGATTTCATGTCAATTCGACTATTCCCCAGCCGTTTCCCTTATTTAGTCTCCAATCGTACTCACGACTCCACGAGCATAGACTACCAAATTTCTTGGCAACAAATTACAATCCAAAGGACACGACCTATCTTTAGGTAGCAAATTACGGCCCAATGGACACAACCTTTAATAGGTGGCAGATTACGGCCTTATCAGGCGTGACCCCTATTGGGTGGCAAATTACGGCCTTAACAGGCGTGACCTTTAATAGGTGGTAATTTACGGCCCTAACAAGCGCGACCTTTAATAGGTGGCAATTTAAGGCCCAACGGGCACGACCAATTCCAAATTCGGTGGCAAAACTCGGCCCCACTAGCACAGCCATACTCACAACCTTTCACAGTCAAATTCTAATTGAATACCGACACTGATCAATCTTGGGATAAATCCCCACATACTCATCAACTCACTCAATTTTCACACGATATTAACGTACCAAATGGATCTTAGCCAAAAGTATATTCACTTCGCTCTTACAAACTTCTCCACTTAATAGCCCATCAAAGCATTGTTGACGCTAAACAATCATACTCGGCCATCCGTAATTCAATTACTCAATCTTAATCAATTTAGGAATAATTCCTCAAATTGCACAATTAATTCAATTTAGCACAGCGTAGAGCTCAAATAAATAAACGGATTGCACCACGACAATCAGCACGAAATTTCGGTCGTCGGCTATTCTTGCCTAATTTCTGAAAAATAAATAATTAAATAATTAATTTTGAAAATTAATAAATAAATACTAAAAATCCAATTTAGGCCCGTAATGCCTAATTGAAGCCCACTAAGGATCGGAAAAATCCCGAGATGCATTCAATAAATAATAGTACATCTCTACTTGCTAATGACTAAGTCTAACCATCTAACATGCATCATTAAGCCACTAATTTAATTGTTCTAAACTAATCTAACCACCTAATTGCACTTAATTAAATCTAATTAACCCTTAAGCATCATTAGTCTACTAAGTGAGGATTAGTGAGATTACTCACTTGATTAAAAGCGGGGACCGGGACACTGTGATGGCGACACGACGGCGATCGAAATCCGAACTTCCAACGGTGTCGACGGACACTCGGGCCGGACCTACAAGCCCACAGAAATTTCTGGGCTTAGACTGGACTTAGGCCTCAGCTTGGGCTGACTTGCTTCGCGGGCTTGGGCTGCAAATGAGCTTGCTGTAGGTTGGGCTGAACTTAATGGGCTTTGCTGAAATGCAAATGAAGATGGGCTGACTTCAAGAGGGCCAAAAACTGGGCCGAAACTGCTGGATCCATGGGCTTCACTTGCTACTGATTGTGGGCTGAACTGGGCTTCAAGAAAAGACTGAACTGGGCTGGAATGCTGCAGATCTGGGCCTAACTTCAAGTAAAATTCGTGGGCTTTCTGTTGGTGAAGCTCACGGCTTCAAGGGCCCAATTGCTGGGCTGAGACGAAAGGGCCACAGCGTGAAGACTGCCGCTTCGATCGAAGGAGACCAAAATCACGTGAGCTGCAGAAGACCACGCGGCGTCGTTGCTGCCGCTGGAGCTGACCGAGAAGTGGGCTGGCGTGGCTTCGGCAAGAGCTGGGAAGTGCGCGGACGATGCTTCGGTGGTTTGCTGGCGTGAGGCCACGAGAGCTTCGGTCAACAAAAGCCTCGGTGAATTTGCATGTTGACCCAAGAGACAAATAATAGTGGAGAAGATGGGATGAGTTCGCCGGTGGTGTGTGGACGTGGGGGTGGCAAGCGGTGAAGAGAAGAATGGAGATGGGATGATGATGATGATGATGGCATGAGCAACTTCGGTGGATGGGCAGAGCTTCAGTGAATGGAGAGGTCAACGTTGATGGTGAAGAACTTCTTTAGTTGACCAAGGATGGACAGCTCGTGGACGCGTGGCCAAGCAAAGGAGAATTCTCGGTGGGGTGTGGGTTGTTCGCAAAGAAAGAAAAACGATGGCCAAAACAGATAGGAAAATCAAAGAGAGAAAGGCAGCCAGTTCGGTGGGAGAAATGAAAGCAAAATAAAGGGGAAACTACTTGCGTGAGGAGGAAGATGGAGGGGGAGCCGTGCGTGAGGGAGAAGCCAGCTGTGAGGGGAACAAAAGTCTCAATCCTTAGCCAATACATTGAATAACTTGGTCCCACAAGCTCTCAATCTAATCCCTCTTGTCCCCTAATTCTTTCTAGAAGAATAATTCCACCATTAATCAACTTTGAAGCCAAAATTTGTAGCCCTCAACCATAGCTCCGAATTTGACACATTGGAGCTTCAATTTCTCCAATAAAATTCCCAATTTAATGTCAAACTCTGTCAAAGAAAAATGCCATACCATTTCTGCAAGTGTCCATCGCCAAATAACTCATCTTGGAAGCCCAAATTTTCCTTCAAATTGGCCATCCGAATTTCCGCTATTTTCTTGTGACGTCCGTACGATTTTCCGTAAAAATCTCGGAATCTCTGAAAAATCTTTTGTGACTGAGTCGACGTTTCTAGAATAGCTCGTGACACCACGTAACTTTCGATTTCTGAAATCGGGTTCGAATTCACGGTTAATTTCCATTTGACGCGTTTTTAGCGTGACCTAGACTCGCCGGGTAGTCTTCGAACTTTTAGTGCAAATGACCCATGGTCGATTTTCTTCGAGCCACAATAAACCCACTTTACACATTGGCAACTCTCGATTGTCGTAGAAATCTCGAGAATTCAAATACGGATATAGGGTACCAAAATGATGGATAACTCGTCTAGTATCTAGACGAGAATTTTCCAATTTAGTGGTGTCACCCACGATTAGCCACACATCTCTGTCGAACCAACCTATATCGATCTCTAATCAATTTACGTCTATGCCGTAATGATCTCAAAGAGATGAACACGGTCGAGTAGCTAATTCCCTGGTCGAATTCTCAAGTCTATTTGCCTTAAAATTCTTAATAGTTTCCCAGATAGTCTAGTTATCTCTAGAATGATCGCCCGAGAACAACTCTATAGACGCATCAATGAAATCCCGATTTATTCAATATAAAACAAGACTGAAAATCTGGGATGTCACAAATTTGAAGCGCATCAATTTCAACAGCCCAAGTCTTTGGCCCATCAACTCCAACAGCCCGCTTCGCAAGCCCAGTTCAGTTTTGTTTCAGCAACTTGAAGCCCAAAAAGTTTCAGCAGTTCAGCCCACGAAGCAAGTCGGTCCAAGTTCGGTCCAAGCCTAGCTTTTGCTGTGGGCTTGCAAAGCTTGTAGGCCCAACCCGAGTATCCACCGACGCCGCCAAAAATTTGGATTTCGGCCGCCGTCGCGGTGTTCCGATCCCCGCTTTTAATCAAGTGAGTAATCTCACTAATCCTCGCTTAGTAGACTAATGATGCTTAAGGGTTGATTAGATTTAATCAAGTGAGTAATCTCACTAAATTGGATTTTTAGTATTTATTTATTAAATTTTGAAATTAATTATTTAATTATTTATTTTTCGGAAATTAGGCAAGGATAGCCGACGACCGAAATTTTGTGCCGATTGTCGTGGTGCAGTCCGTTTATTTATTTGAGCTCTACGTTGTGCTAAATTGAATTATTGTGCAATTTGAGGAATTATTCCTAAATTGATTAAGATTGAGTAATTAAATTGCAGATGGCTGAGTACGATTGTTTAGCGTCAATAATGCTTTGACGGGCTATTAAGTGGAGAAGTTTGTGAGAGTAAATTGAATATACTCTTGGCTGAGATCCATTGGGCACATTAATATCGTGTGAAAATCGAGTGAGTTGATGAGTATGTGGGGATTTATCCCAAATTGATCAGTGTCGGTATTCAATTAGAATTTAACTGTGAGAAGTTGTGAGTTGAACCTCGAAAGTCGCCCAAAGTATGGCTGTGCTCGTTGGGCCATAATCTGCCACCCGATATGGGTCACGCCTGATAAGGCCGTAATTTGCCACCTGATAGGGGTCGTGCCTGATAAAGCCGTAATCTGCCACCTATTAAAGGTCGCGCCCATTGGGCCGTAATTTGCTACCTAAAGATAGGTCGTGTCCTTTGGACTGTAATTCGTTGCCAAGAAAAGTGGTAGGCTATGCTCGTGAAGTTGTGAGTACGATTTGAGATTGAATAAGGGAAACGACTGGGGAATAGTCGAATTGACATGAAATCGACTAGGTTGATGAATCGAGATATTGATTTGTGATGTAATTGCTTAGGTGCCTATTAAACTGTGCTAATATGCAGGTGGAATTGAGGCCCAAGTAAGTCCTCTGACCCATGCATATATAGGCAGCCCGGTTACCGTATTGATTTTCTAATCGAGTCTTAATGGGGTAGAATTTGCTGAGACCTAGTCTCATCCCGGTTGTGGGACAACATTTTAGGACCCTGATGAGGAGCCTAAGGAGAAAGAAACCGAAGAGGAGTACCTGGAGGAGAACCCTCATGATGATCCGAGTACGACCCGGATGAGGACTATGATCATATCTTCTTTGTGAATCTTGTCTAAATATGAATAGTATGAGACTAGAATGTTATGAATAATCTTGTGAATAGACTTCGAGTTATGCCATGTATAAAGGTTTAGTTGTGGATTTCAATATGAAAAATATGGCATTACTTTTCTATCACATCTTGTTGTTGTCTGGGGATTTATAATTGCTTCCGCATGTGCTTAATAAACAAAAGGGTCAGCGATACTTAGTCATGGGATATCGCACAATAAAATCGGCCAACTGAGGAGGATGTATGCGTGCCCAAGGATCGGGGTGTGACACTTTTTAAGATAGCTTGTTTATCATTCACGTAATTGATATCATGACTTTGGCAGTCGGGATTGTCCCATATTTTACCGGAGGAAGAAGGCACAGAAAGACATGTCTGAAGCCAAGCGGCAACTAGATAGATGGAACTTCTAAATATCGACAGGCTTTGTAATCTGTGGTGATGGACGAGAAGGGATGCATCTGTCTTCACTTTTGTTATTAGTATGGCTTCTTTTGCCCAATCTTATTTCATCTTTAATATGGATGGTAAATATGATAACACAAGTGATCCCATCTTAGAGATGGTTAGTGCACGTGTCACGAGATGATATTTTAAATCACTACTCGGCACTTTGACCACGAATTTCTTGTATGGCCTAAGTCACCCTTGTTAGCTTTCACTCTTACTCTCCCACGCTAAAAAAGAAAATACTATTAGAGTTATAAAGAGGAGCCCCCAAAAGTAATTTTATATTAACTCTTGCATTGCCAAATGAGAGGGGAGTAGACCCCTATTTATACTTGTACCCCTTTAATTTGTAATTTCAACCCGTTGCGATAGGGCGAGCGATCGAACAATAATATAGACAGAAAAAGAAAAATAAATCGGACATCAAATTTACGTGATTCAGTCGTAAAGACCTACTTCTACGGGGAGAGCAGTAGCGAATTTCACTATAGATCAAGCGATATAAGGAGATTACACACTGGAGTCACTCAAACACTCTCTCGGTGTTTCCCAAGCCCCAATTTAATCCAAACCCAAGTCACGGCACAAAATTATCACACAAGCTCAAAACAAATGCTAAAAAAGAACTCCTTTTCTTTATCGCACTTTAGCTTGAAGACATACGGCTCCTCCTTTTTCTCTCGTACGGGTGCAACAGCAACACCCCGAAAAAAGACCTCTTTCGCGGCTTCCTTCTGCGACTTCTACGTAGGGTTTCAGCCGGCAACCCAACCAACGAAAGAAGAAGCAAAAAACCTACGTAAAACATTCTATTTTATACGTGGGTGTGCCCAAGGTCAAACCTTTGACCTTGGGCCCCACTACTTTACTATTTTGGCTTCGCGTGGAGATGAATGGTGCTGCAGAGGCTTCTTCACGCATGCAGAGGAGAGGACTTTTTCCTCTTACGTGCGTGCGTGCATCTTCTCATGACTCCTTCGGCGGCTACCTTTCAATTTTATTTCTTCCTTTTGTAATTCCTTCCCGAGTCCACCGAATTTCACATTTTAGCAAACACTCAAACTCGAGTCATATTTGACAATCTCCACTTTAGCTCGACGTTTAAGCCAAATTACAATCGTTTCGTAAAAATTCAAATTCTGCTGCTACTTTCCCATGGCCCACGATGGGCTCAACCGCCATAGATATTATCCAAATCCAAGCCTCGCTTGAACTTCGCCATAACCGAGTATCTCATCAGAATACCAACTTCACATGCACCTTTAACTGCTCCGCAAGGATTTTCTGACACAACCTCCTCAATCGCAAATAAAGCAAAACCATTATTGCATCAATATCTATCAGGAGATCGAATACATACCTTGTCAATATCAACAATTACAGCAGCCGTTGGCTCTATAAGCTCCACCTCGCTACAAACACCATATGTGTCAATTACTTTACTGGTATACGCTACCTCAGGAGTTTTTGATCGCAACTCCACCTCAAGCTGAACACCTTCCAGATCCCTATTAATACTACCACAAACACTCCTAGCCAGAAGTATTAAAGACTTGTCAAGAGTAACTTCTCTGCTGTCAATAGGTGAATTTATATCCGAGCACCACAACTGATCACTCCACTCATCTTGTGCATAGCCATGGAATATGCACCTTGCCCTCCAATCAAGCTTACCATCACTTACTCAAAAATAACACGGGCAACCAAACATTCTAAGAATAGAATAATCAGCAACGTTACCTGACAACACTGCTTTAGGAGTCTACCATTCAATAGCAGTTGATGGGGATCTATTCATTAGGTAGCTTACCGTACTTAGCACATCAACTAGGAATCTCCTAACCATACCAGTATTATAGATAATTTTTCGAGCCATCTCTAGTAATGTTCTGCTCATCAATTCTGCAAATTGTTGTGATTTACTAGCACTAGTGCAGTGTTTCACTATGCCATCTTTCATGCATAATTTATTTGCCAGCTCTGAGCAAAACTCCATGCTATTGTCAGTTTGCACATGCTTGATCGACTTACCAGTTTCTGTCATGCCCCGATCCTCGGGCACGCACACATCCTTTTACTTGGTCGATTTTAGAATGCGATATCCCAGGACAATGTATCGTCGACCCTTTCATTTATTAAGCACATGCGGAAGCAATTATAAATCCCCAGACAATAAAACAATGGGATAGAAAAGCAAGCTATATTTTTCATATTGAAATCTACAACCAAACTCTTATGCATGGCATTAGACAAAGCACTTCACAAACTATTCACAAAACTTTGAAGTCTCACTCTATCTACACATATACAAAGGGTTCACAAAGAAATGGGATCTCAATCCTCATCTGGGTCATACTCAGGATCATCCCGATCCTCCTCTGACTCCTCTTCCCTCACATCATTCTCTTCCAAATCATCGTCCTCTTCTTCAGCTTCATCCTCGTCTTTAGACTCCGGCTAATCTTCAAGCATCTCCTCAGCTGCTCCCCAGTCTTCGCCCTCTTCCGGTCCTTCCACCTCTTGCTGCAGCATCTCACCGTTACCTTCATGCCCATTGTCCTCCTCAGTTGAATATACGGGAGCACTAGTCTCGGCCTCCTGCTATGGGTCCCTCGCATCCACTACCAATCCATCCACTCGATCGGCTGTTCCCTCTTCGAATGCCTTTTTCATCACGTCAAAAGGCACATCCTCTTTCGGAATAGGACCTTCTCTATGTCCATCAAAGTAATCACGGTACCAAGACTGATACTTGTGGGGCCTCTGGTCTTCCTCCCCCACATTAACCCAAATAGTCGACTGAACTAATACGAACACTAATCCTTCCGGATGAGGGTGGACATGGAAATGGGTCTCAAACTCCGAAATATGCTTTGGGACACCATAGTGCATACGAGGATGAGGAGGTGGAGGTCCTGCCATTCTAATGGCCTGAAATGATGTCCCACAACCGGGATGAGACTACGTCTCAGCGAGTTCTACCCCACTAAGACTCAATTAGGGAACCAATACACCACATGGTTGCCTAAGCACAACACGAGTCAGGGGACTTACCTTGGCCTCAGATCCCACCTGCATGTTAGCACAAATCAAATAGACACCCAAGCAATCACATCACAGATTAAAGCATCAATCAAATCGACTTAGTCGATTACATGCCAACAAGACCACTCACGGTCATTCCCATTCAGTCTATCAATTCACAACATCAAATCAAAACAATGATCAATCGACCTAGTCGATTACATGTCAGCTTGACCATTTCCCGGTCATTCAAGCTATTGCTATTCAGTCATAACTGATAGAACCAATCACCGAGCCACGTGCATTCTCCGAGGCGATATTTCTTATCACCGAGCCATGTGCATTCTCCGAGGTAATATATACATCTAGTCACCGAGCCACATGCATTCTCCAAGGCGACATACTTTGTCACCGAGCCATGTGCATTCTCCGAGGCGACGTACTAATCATCGAGCCACATGCATTCTCCGAGGTGATATACTAGATCACCGAGCCACATGCATTCTCCGAGATAATGTACTATTTACCGAGCCACGTGCATTTCATGATGATTCATTCTAGATGACATTCTTGGTCATCGAGCCAGTATACCTCTCACATTTTCCCTTCCATTTCCACAATTTCTATTGACATTGGTAGTCTACCACCATGCCTCTGCCACTAACAATCAACTCCGAATTGACCAACGATCAATTACTCAAATCAAATAAAATTGGGAAAAATCCCCTAAAATCCACAATTAAATAAATTTGGCACAACTCAAAGCTCAAATAAATAAACGGACTACGCCACGACAATCAGCACTAGATTTCGGTCATTAGCCATCTCAATCTTAATTTCCGAAAAATAAATAAATAAATAAATAATTTCGAAAATTAAATAATTAATACTAAAAATTCAATTTAGCTCAAAATAAACAGACTTCACCACGGTCATCAGCATAATATTTTGGTCACTAGCCATCCCAGTTGAATTTTTCGGAAAATAAATAATTAAATAATTAATTTCAAATTTTAATTTCAAAAATTAATTAATATTAAAAATTCAATTTAGCTTAAAATAAAGCCCGATTAAATAAACGGACTTCACCACGGTCATTAGCATAATATTCCGGTCACTAGCCATCTCAATTGAATTTTTGAAAAATAGTTAATTAATTAATTAATTCCGAAAAATAATATTTAAAGGCCAAAAATTTCACTTATGCCCGAATCACCAAATTGAAGCCCAATTAGGGGTCGGAAAATTCCCGAGCTACCTTCAATAAATAGTAGACCACGTCTACTTGCTAATTACACAATCAATTTATCTAATTCGCATCACAATTGACTAATAAACACTAATCCATACTAATCTAAGAACCTAAACCTAATTAATCAAAACTAACCAACCCTTAAGCGTAATTAGTCCACTAAGTAAGGATTAGTGAGATTACTAACTGGAATCGTGCGCAAAGCGTATCAATCCGACGGGGACGACACGAGGAACAATTCCTCCCAAAGCGACTCACGGATCCGGGGCCCGGAAATGGCCCGAAACCAACCATGAACCGGCTGGAAACCCACACGACGGGGTTGCTAGTTTGCTGCAAAATAGAGAGAAATAGAGAGGGATGGGGGTGGCAAGAGTCGAGAAGGATGGGCGGAGCTCTGAGGAGGCTGCACGGCGGCCGATCGGAGCTGAGCAGCGGTTCGGCAATGGCTGAACAGAGGCCGAACAAAAGCTGCGGGGTCGAGTTGCAGGAAATGGTGCGACCGGTGGTTTAGCAAGGTGGCGTGCGGTGGCGAAGCATGGATGGTGACGGCGAGCGGCTCCGATCTTCAAACGACGGTGGCTGCTGCTTCTGCTTTGCTGTCTTCGCTGGTTCGCACAAACAGGGGAGAAAGAGAGAGGAGGGTGGCGATGCTGGCTGAGGGGGGTGATGGAGAGGCGGAGGCGAGGAGCGGAAGGCGCAGCGCAAGCAAAGACGCGGGTGGCGAGCGCGAGCGGCAGCAAGCTTCCTCGTTTTTCTTCCCTCGATGGGGCTGCCTCTGTTTCTGTCTTCTACTTGAGCCGTGAGGGGGAGAGAGAGAGTCGAGGGAGAGAGAAGAAAGGACAAGTGTTGAAAAATCAAAGAAACGAAAAAGGGGAAACAAGGTGGAAGTCAGCTAGCATTCGGTGGAGGAGGGGGGGGCAATCCGCACGAGGGAAAAGAAAGAGAGAGAGAGAGAGAGAGAGAGAGAGAGAGAGAGAGAAAGAAAGAAAGAAAGAAAGAAAAGGAAAGAGGGGGAGAGAAAAAGATGCTTGGATGCTTGGCCAAAAAAGGAAAGAATTGGGAAGAAAATTTTAAAGAAAAGAATTTCCTCAATTAAGAAATTCTTATCCCAAATTCTTTTGAATTAGCGCCTAGATAACCAAGGAAGATCCAAATTAAAGCACTTGGTCTACCTTGGCATTTTGCATCCAATTTCCCTTTTTGAATTTCTCTCAATTAACTCTCGCAAAATCAATTGATATTTCCATTATCAATTTGATTATTTTCTTTATCCAAGAATCCCCCACACTCCTCAATTTCACCATCAAAATTAATCTCCAACTTCAATTGAACGAAAACGGCTCTAACCTGACTTTTTCCCAAAAAGTCTCTGTTGTCAGAAAAATCTTCTGAGACTGAGTCGTGGATCCTAAAATTTATTGTGACATGACAGAACCTTGAATTTCTGAAATCGGACTTGAATCGACGGTTAATTTTCATTTGGTGCGTTTTTAGCGTAACCTAGGCTACCGGGTGGTTTTCAGAACTTTTTAAGGCAAATAACCCATGGTCGATTTTCTTCGAACCACTATGAACCCATTCGACTCAATGGCGACTCTCGATTGTCGTGAAAATCTCGAGGGTTCAATTACGGACACGTGGTACCAAAACGACAGTAAAATCAAATTAATATCGGTCGATGAGAATTTTCCAATTTAGTGGAGTCACCCACGATCGGTCATACATCTCAGTCGAACAGACCCATCTTTGATCTTAAATCGATTTTTAACTATGCCGCAATGGCCTCTAAAGATGAGCACAGTCGAGAAGTCGATTCTTGATCGAACTCTCAAGTTTATTGCCTTAAATTTTCTTAATTACTTACCCAGACAGTCTAGTTATCTCAAGAATAATCGGCTCTGAGAATAGCCCTATAAACGCATCAACGAAATGCCCGATTAATTTAGTAGAAAATAGGTTGAGAAATTCAGGATGTTACAGTCTCTATCTCGATCAAAGCTCTTGACTATGAGATCCTGACACCAGCATCAAACTTGTGCCTTGGCACAAACACCCAAGTCTTCCTCGAGCAATCAAAAGACTCTCTAACAGATGCATCCGACGTCTCCGCAACGAAATTTATCACTATCTCACCTTGAAGTTTATACAGGCCATTATGCTTGATTCCTTTCATTATCACCAGGGCACCTCGAACAACCTTCAGAATTCCACATTTTGAAGAATACCTACAACCAGCTGAATCTATGGCACCCAAGGAAATTAAGTTATTTTTCAATTCTAGAACATGCCTCACTCTAGTCAATGTCCTCACGATACCATCATGCATTCTGATTTTAATATCACCAACACCCACAACATCGCACTCAACGTTGTTCCCTAACTGGACTTTACCACTACTCGTACACTGATAAGTGATAAACAAGTTTCTATTTGGTGTGACATGAAAAAAAAAAACAACCAGAATCCATAACCCATCCATCAAGCGATGAATCATTAGTGATAGACAAGACATAATCGGCATTATTTGCTACAACTGCAAGATTATCTGCAGAATCAACAATAATTCCCTTACCCTTCTCATTCATCAACTTAAGGGAATCCCTTCTAAGATGCCCCCTCTTGCCACAACTCCAACACACAACATTACCAGTCCTAAATTGACTACGTCTGTTCATATTAGTACTACTATTACCCACACGTGTTATAGATCTTCCTATATTTTCACCTACTAAAGCAGTATATATAGGTTCGCTAGATTCTCTTCTACGAATGTCCTCGCTCAGAATCAAATCTCGAACTCCATCAAACGTCAAACTTGTTGATCCAGAAGAATTACTAACAACAGTAACAGTAGTATTCTAACTATTAGGCAATGATGATAGCATAATCAAAGCACGTACCTCATCTTCAAAGTCAATATCAACTGAACTCAATTGACTAACAATCACATTGAATTCATTGATATGATTTGCAACTGATGCATCTTCTTTCATCTTCAAGTTAAACAGACGTCGTATCAAACAGACCTTGTTGATCGCAAAGGGCTTCTCGTACATATTTGGCAGGGCTTGCATCAAATCAGCGGTGGTCTTCTCCTTCAGGATGTTAAACGCGACGTTACAAGCCAACGTCAGCCGAATAACACCCATAGCTCGTCTATCTAGCAAGTCCCAATCAGCTTGCTTCATCGTCTCTGGTTTCTCCCCAAATAAAGGCAAGTGCAGATTCATCTGGTAAAGATAATCTTCAATCTGCATCTTCCAGAAACTAAAATCCTTCCCATCAAATTTGTTGATTCTCACTTTTACTTCTTTGGTCACCATCGATTCGCTTCAACTCAGCCAAACCTAGCTCTAATACCATTTGTTGCGATAGGGCGAGCGATCGAATAATAATATAGACAGAGAAAGAAAAATAAATCAGACACCAAATTTACGTGGTTCAGTCGTAAAGACCTATGTCCACGGGGAGAGCAAGAGCGAATTTCACTATAGATCAAGCGATACAAAGAGATTACACACTAGAGTCACTCAAACACTCTCTCGGTATTTCCCAAGCCCCAATTTAATCCAAACCCAAGTCACAGCACAAAATTATCACACGAGCTCAAAACAAACGCTGAAAAAGAACTCATTTTCTTTATTGCGCTTCAACTTGAAGACATGCGGCTCCTCCTTTTTCTCTCGTACGGGTGTAGCAGCAACACCCCGAAAAAAGACCTCTTTCGCGGCTTCCTTCTACGACTTCTATGTAGGGTTTCGGCCGGCAACACAACCAACGAAAGAAGAAGCAAAAAACCTACGTAAAAAATTCTGCTTTATACGTGGGTGTGCCAAGGTCAAACCTTTAACCTTGGGCCCCACTACTTTACTATTTTGGCTTCACGTGGAGACGAATGGTGCTGCAGAGGCTTCTTCACGCGTGCAGACTGCAGAGGAGAGGACTTCTTCCTCTTACGTGCATGCGTGCATCTTCTCGTGACTCCTTCGGCGGCTAACTTTCAATTTTATTTCCTCATTTTGTAATTCCTTCATGAGTCTACCGAATTTCGCGTTTTAGTAAACGCTCAAACTGGAGTCATATTTAACACAACCGTCAAATCTCCCTTTGATTTAATGGTTGTGACATCCGAAATTTCACTCAACAAAATAATGAGCCACACCACGTGATCGAGCTCGTCATCAGACCGTACCAATAGCACCACTGTGGGGACTCACCACCTTAGCTCGTCCCCGTCATCACCGAAACAACTCAATTGCATCACCACCGAATCTGAGCCAACTGAGTCCTGCTGTCCTCAAATGAGTGCCACATACTCCTCGAATGCTGCCACGTCCCTCCCCCAACCGACTATCAATTCCCCCTCTTGCCGAGTTGGCCACTAACGAAGCCAACGTTCGCTCCCATCTGTTGCCGCAAGCGGGCGACAACTCATCAAGGTGAGGCGGAGTCAACAATCACCGCCAGAGGGAGGAAAGCTTTGACTGTGGGAGACAGAGAAAGAGCGAGCTGCCCGCTCTCTGCTCTCAACTCCATCTTCAGCTTCTTCTCTTCACTTTCCGTTGCAGCCAGCAAGCCAGAAGCAGCGAAGATCAGCAGTTCCAGTCTCCTTCCTTGCTCGCCCGCAGAAGACCGATAAGGCCCTCAAGCCGTCGATTACCGGGCAAGCAGCACGCTGTCGCTCTGCCGACTTGCACTGGCACCGTGTCCAGCCGTGTCATCCCTCGGCTTGCTTTGAACAGGCGGAGAACCAACCTCAGCCAGAACTCCTGAGACCCTATCGAGCTGTGACCACAGTTTATTGAGGATCCGAGACAAGTAGATATCCTCCGTTTTTTTTTCTACGTCAATCAATTATGTATGAAGAGTATAGTTTCCAAGAAACTTGATGAACATTGATTAGATTCTTGTTTAATCGGAAGTTCGATCATATTATCTAAGCACTGTTGACACCTAAATTTTGGCTACCCGTATAGTCATTTATCAGATTAAAAAATTAGGGGTTAATTTAATTCCTAAAAAATATTAATTACATAGTATATAGATTTAGGTGCATTTTATTTTAATTGGCATTTTATTTATTGGACCGGTGGCGGATGGGTCAAATTGGTAGTTTTGAATTTTAAATTAACAGGTCGGACTAAGCCCATGAAGAATACAAATTGGCCCAAGCCCATTTTCTAAAATTGAGATTTGAAATGAGGATTTTTTGGAATTTGAGAAAATTGGATTGTGATCTTATCTTTAAGAATCAGTAAAAGATATTTAGGAGATAAGGAGAATAAAAAGATTTTTGTGATCAAGAGGTTATAGAAATCTTCGAAATATCCCACCAAGATCACATTTTTTCTTGCATATAAAAGGGTCGTGTACGGTAAAACACAAGGGTGGAAAAAACAAAAAAACAAAAAAGAGAGAAGGAAAAGCTCTCCTTTTGCTGAAAAGTGACAGAGAGAGAAAGTGACATGAGAGGAGACAGGAAGAGAGTGAAAGAAATTTAAAAAAAAAAAAAAAAAAAAAAAAGGAAGAAGAACTGTTCTTCTTCCCGGTGCGCTCAACTACTATCTGTCCTCACTCGCTGCCCGGACGCCGCCGCCTCGCCACATCGACGCCGCTCGGAACCGAAGCACACCGCGGCCGTCGTCCGGTGCTCGCCACCGCAGCAACGACGCCCCTGCTGCCTTGCTACCATCGCTCCATCGCTGCGACCTCGTGCCGCGCCTGCTGTCCGAGGCCGAGATCTGCCCACCGCCGTGCCTTGCTTGTTCCCGTTCGTCCCCGACGTCCGTGAAGCTCGTCGTGACCCACTGCTCCGTCCCCATCGAGCATCGCCCATCGCCCAAGAGCCGAGGACCCATTGACCTTTTGACGCACTCAAGCGATTCGACGTTACCGCCGAGTCCCTGTGCCCCGCTACCCGGAGCTTCGTCGACGCCAATCCGCCTAACGTTGGTCGTGCTCGATCCGCGACGCTCGCGCCCGATTCGATCCTCTCGATGGACAGCCCCCCGCTGTGACGCCCACCGAGCACCGCGCCACCACATCGATCCGTGAAGCACCCCGCTATCCTCCGCCCGAGCTTTTTGCCGGCGCCGTGCCTGCAACTCTCCAACCCGCCGCCAGTTTGCCCTCGCCGGAGCTCCGACCGGCAGTGACCGGCTACCCTTGGAGACCTACGAGCGAGCTATGCTCGAGAAGGCTGAAAAAGAAAACAGAAAAACAAAAGAAAAAAGAAAAAAGGAAAATCAATTAGGTAGTTTTTTATTTTATTTTTTTAATGTTATTTTCATTTATTTACCTTTTTTTTTTTTTTAGTAGGATTATTCCTGAATGAATGGTTGAAATTCTGACATGAAAAGTCCCTCAAGCTAGGGGTTGATAGTCCGATTTTCGCGTCCGAAATCCGACTCGCAATCCCTTACAAAAATCGACAATCCAATCTCAAGCCCGAGATTCGATTCGCGATTTAATTTAAAATTGGCTAACCCGATCTCATGCGCGAGATATGATTCGTCAATTTTTGGATATCAATCTTATCTTATTGGATTTGCTATCGTCAAGTTGGTTGAGTTAATCTTGTTTTTGTAAAAGGAAAAAATAAAAAAAATCTTAATTAGGATTAGGTTTGTTGTTATCTTGCATATTTAGGATTGTAATCTTATTACGAATTTTTAAATAAAAAAATCCAAAAAAGAAAGTGCATTCATTTAGGTTGTTAGTTTTTTATTTGAATTGCATGTTTAATTACGTGTTAATTTTAATTTCGAATTTCTTAAAGAAAAACACAAAAAAATCATTGTGCATATTAGATTAAAATTGCATGTTTCATTTTAAATTTAGATAATCTTTTTCAAATAAATTGCATTTTAGATTTAGATAATGTCTTAGTTTAAATTAGATAGAATCTTAATCTAGCTAGATCATTTCAAATTTCATAAAATTTGTCTTTGGATAAATTAGTTGCAATTTCTAGGATAGATTGCATTTTTAAAATAAAAAAAGTCATTTGCATGTCATATAGAATCATTTTAGTGATTATTGTTAGGTTCATTTCTAATTAGAAATTGACCATCATCAGAATAGGTCATTTAATAAATGTCGCATGACATATAGCTCGCATATTAAATTGCATGTTGCATGTCATTTTAGTTGAAAAAATTTTGTACGTCATTGCATTGCATTGCACGTCATTAGAATTAAGTCATTTTGGTTAATTTAGATTACATATTTAATTATTGCATGTTCATTAAGAAATCACAAAAATTCTTATTCATTCATATAGTTTAGGACATATTGCCATGCCATATCAGTTCATATTAGATTAAAAGCATTCCATTGCATATGGACTATATTTTCATTGGAAAAGAGAAAACAAAAATTGAGTAATTGCTTGTTAATTAGAAACCATATCTAGGGTTGTTGATATGGATTTTAATTTAACACTGTAGATGCTTTCGTTGCTTTGAGGTAAGTCCTGCAATATTTAATTGCTTTCTTGGGTGTTAAATTGGTGGTTTGCGCGCTTGCATGAACACCTCACATGTTAGGGAAATAGATTTAAAATCAATCCAAATTGCTTGCCAAACATTTTTCAAAATAAAAAGAAAGGTACCGAAAGGGCGTTAGAGAAATCTAACGTAATCAAGTCCCCGTACCCTTAGTCTCTAGTTCGTAGGAGTAAAGTAAATCTCCCGTTACTTTACTAGGGTTTCTAATCGACCCATCAAAAATAGATTAGTGGCGACTCCTAATTAAAAAGTTTGCATGTTAACAATTCAAACCTAAGTCGCGAATTGGTATGGGTTTGGGAGAGCCCGAGTTAAGTCTAGGCTTAACAATCCATTAGCCAAACCTTAGGTGGTCCACCCCCTAAAAAAATTGGTCGCGACAAGCACATTGTTGAGTTTGAAGTAGTTGAGCTTATGGTTGGATCGTAGGAACATGGTCGGTTGGTATCTAGCATGTATGGGGATTGAAATGGCTGAAATTTCGAATTAAACTAGTGCTGGACACATGTTATGTTCGGTTTAGCCCAACCCCAAGATTTTACTAATTTTGTGCCGACTTATTCAATGCAAATTTCATGAGCTGTTTTTCACAAAAGTTGTCTCTTATTGGTTTCTCTATCACATACTTTTATTTCAGAATTTTTGGACTTCACATGATAAAAATATACCAGAAAAATTACGGGATTCGAAATCTGTTTTTGAGGTCACTGAACCGACCTCTTTCTGCTTTCCATTTTTCACAGATTTTTCGGTCAAGAATTATAATATGTGTCCTTCATGATAGTTGTAATGTATATCCTCAGCTACCACATATTAAATTTCTATGATTTTTCGATCTCATTTAACCTGCGAAATATGTATTTTTCTGCTCTATTATGTTATGCAAATTTTTACTGTTTTGGGCCTGGATTACAAAAATTATTTAGAATTGTATAGACTGAATCAGACTTCAAATCCTTCACGAAATATGTCCTTCTTGATCTTGTCTACCTTATATTAAAGTTTCGTAATTTTTTAAATCCGTTTACCTAGACAACCATTGTAGCTTCTAGAGGTGCATAGGATGCCCTTATAGGATTAGTTTAGAGACTTGATGTAGCACCTTTATTGCAATCCGTCTAGTAAAGGCACAGGTGAGTTTAGACTGGGCCAGGCGAAGAAAGTTGACTGAGGATTTGCGGATTCACATTTGAGTCGTAGGATGATAGTAACATCAATGTACTTTTAATTAAATTATGGAATTGTTGTTTCATGGTATAGATGTGTGACTAGGATTACCGTCGGTCCTTGGGACGATGATGCCCTGGGTTGTAATAGGGATGCCTGAAGAGGTGATTGGGTTCCTCTAGATGCTTGGGGGTGTAACATGATCCCCCAATGTTCTCACAATCTCGGATGGATGCGAGATGTTCGAGGGGTAAGGGGACTCCTTGGATGACGATAGCAGCATGAATTCCTATCGGATATGATTTTCGTACTTTTCAGTTGAGTTACTGATGATCTATTTGGAAAAGCTACTATTTATATTGATCTGTTACGTTATTTTGAAAAGGGTGCTTAGGTAAGCTGATGATTTATTGTACTTTATATTGGAGCTTCATTGTCAGTATTGTCACGCCCCGCTCCTCGGGCACGTGCACATCCTTCACTCTTGGTCGATTATATAATATGCGATATCCCAGGACTATATATCGCCAACCCTTTCATTCTTTAAGCACATGCGGAAGCAATTATAAATCCCCAGACAATAAAACAATAGGATAGAAAAGTAGGCTATATCTTTCATATTGAAATTTACAACCAAACCTTTATACATGGCATTAGACAGAGCACTTCACAAACTATTCGCAACTTCAGAGTCTCACTCTATCTACACATATACAAGAGGGTTCACAAAGAGATGGGATTTCAATCCTCGTCTAAGTCATACTCGAGATCATCATGATCCTCCTCTGAATCCTCTTCACTCAAATCATTCTCTTCCTCAATTTCACCTGCAAGTTCTCATTCACAAATTCCTCCTGCTCAGCTCCTCGTCGGGATCCTGAAATGTTTTCCCCAAACTGGGATGAGACTACGTCTCAGCGAGTTCTACCCCACTAAGCCCGATTAGTAAACTATTATACTAAAGGCTGCCTAAACACGCATAGGTCAGAAGACGTACCTTGGCATCAGATCCCACCTGCAAGTCAGTACAATTTACAATAGGCACTCAAGCAATCATATCACCGATCGAAGCATCGATCAAATCGACCTAGTCGATTACAAGCCCACAAGACCACTCACGGTCATTCCCATTCAGTCAACCAATTCACAACATCAGATCAAAACAATGATCAATCGACCTAGTCGATTACATGTCATTCGGATCATTCCCCAGTCGCTTCCTTTATTCAGTCTCAAATCGTACTCACAACTTCGCAAGCGTAGACTACCAAATTTCTTGGCAACAAATTACAATCCCGAAGGACACAACCTACCTTTAGGTAGCAAATTACGGCCCAATGGGCACGACCTTTATCAGGTGGCGGATTACGGCCTTATCAGGCGCGACCCGTATCGGGTGGCAAATTACGGCCTCCTCAGGCGCGACCCGTATCGGGTGGCAAATTCCGGCCTTCTCAGGCGCGACCCATATCGGGTGGCAGATTATGGCCCAATGGGCACGACCGATTCCAAATTCGGTGGCAAATCTCGGCCCAACTGGCATAGCCATACTTTGGCGGCTTCCGAGGTTTAACTCACAACCTCTCACAGCCAAATTCTAATTGAATGCCGACACTGGTCAATCTTGGGATGAATCCCCACATACTCATCAACTCCCTGAATTTTCACACGGTATTAACATACCTGATGAGTCTTAGCCAAGAGTATATTCAAATCACTCTCACAATTCTACTCACTTCACAACTCAACAAAGCATTATAATTGCTGAATAACATACTTGGCCATTTACCGATCAACAATTCAATCTCAATCAATTCCAATCAATTTAGGGTAAATCCCTAAAATATCACAATTTATTCAATTCCATATAACGTGGAGCTCAAATAAATAAACGGACTGCGCCACGACGATCGGCACAAGATTTCGGTCGTCGGCCAACAAAATCTTAATTTCCGAAAAATAATTAATTAATTAATTAATTTCGAAAATTAATTATTAATTATTAAAAATTCCATTTAGCCCAAAAGAAAGCCAATTTAAATAAACGGGCTACACCACGATCATCAGCATAATATTCCGGTCACTGGCCATCTCAACCTTAATTTCCGAAAAATAAATAATTAAATAATAATTTCGAAAATTAAACAATTAACATTAAAATTCAATTTAGCTCAAACTAAAGCCCGATTAAATAAATGGACTTCACCACGGTCATCAGCATAATTTTCCGGTTCCGGACCATCTTCCTTGAATTTTCGGAAAATAAATAATTATTTAATTTAATTCCGAAAATTAATATTAAAATGCCAAAAATCCCACTTAGGCCCGAATCGCCAAATTGAAGCCCGATTAGGGATCGGAAAATTCCCGAGATACTTCCAATAAATAGTAGACCACGTCTACTTGCTAATTGCGCAATCAATTTAATTAAATCACATCACAATTGACTAATAATTGCTAATTTATTCTAATCTAACAACCTAAACACAATTAATTAAATCTAAACCAGCTTTAAGCATAATTAGCCAACTAATCCTGGATTAGTGAGATTACTCACCAAATCGCGCGCAAATCGGATCAATCCGACGACGGCGACGCGAGGAACGATTGTTCCCAAAGCACGGCTCGGGTTCGGGGCCGGGAAACGGCCCAAAAGTGGGCCCAAAGAGCTGGATACCCACTTCGTGGGTATGCTGGTCGCGGCTGAACGGAGCCGTTCCCGCGGCTAGGGCGGCGAGGGAAGCCGGCGGAGGGCGAGGGGGTCGCGGGGGTGGTCCGGCGGGGTTGGGCGGTGGCCGGAGGTGGCCGAACGGTGGCTGGTCGGTGAGAACAGCAGCTGGTTCGTGCAGAGGGAGGAGCAGCAGCGGCGACAGACGCGGGCGGAGCGCACAGCGTGCGCGGGCGGCGTCGCGGAGCGGGCGGCGGTGCGGCGGCGAGACTGGCGGCGATGGTGCAGCGACGGTGGCTTATGCTCGAGCTTCCTGTTGCTGGTTCGCTCGAGCGTGCGCAAGAAGGAAGAAGAAGAAGAAAGAGAGAGAGAGAGAGAGAGAGAGAGATAGACATTGACTAGTCAAAGGAAAAAGAGAGAGAGAGAGAGAGAAGCAAATTTCAAATTGGTAAGGGGAGTTCGGTGGGTGCTCGCACGAAGAGGGGAAGGGGAGAGGAGAGAGGAGAGAGAAAGAAGGGAGAGAAAAGAAAGAAAGAAAAGAGAGAAAGGGAGAGAGAAAAAGAAATAAACCAATAATCTTAATCTTATTTTCTTTTTCTCTTTCTCTTTCCCTTTCTATTTTCTTTCGGTCTTCACTTTTTCTCCGATAATTTCTTTATTGAAATTTCGGACTCGTCGATAAATTGATAGACGATGAGACGGTCCTAAAAATGAATTGTGACACACTCGAATATTCGATTCCCAAAACCGAATTAAATTTCATGATTAAAATCGACCGAACGTGATTTTAGTCTAATCCAACAAATAAGGTAGCTTTTAGGGATTTTACCGCGGATATATCCCTTAACGGCTTCACCCAATAAGTTAGTTAACTCGTGAGTGATCAGCTCAGAGAAAAAGGACCATAGGCACGCCGACGATATGCACATTTCATATGTTCGGGACGGGGTCGAAATTCGGGATGTCACAAGTATGGTGATTGATTTATATAGTATAGATCGATGAACCTTTTGCTTCTTGGGTTTAGGCTCACTAGTTGTTCACCTTGTCTTTTTAAATCAATAGAAATATCGATCCCGCTTGCCTCCCCTATGATCCGTTATGGGGTATCAGTGGACTTAACATGGGAAGAAGACAAGTTCATAGACCCAAGCTTCCTAGATATGGTGTTTATCTGGATCAGGTCTTGTATGGTTGTCATAGACCCAAGCTTCTTAGGTTTCATCGAGATGTACGCTCGCATTAATGGGCGCACGATGAGTCCACTCCCACTATTTGTTGAGAGGCCGAGGGACGAAGGTAGCCTCGCCGCATAGAAGGGAGGTAGGAGGGCACCTGGGTATTTGGAGGATTTTGATGGAGCTAGGGGGCCAGAGTTAGGCGACCACGTGTACAGCTAGGTTAGGATGGGGTGACCGACTTATAGCCCAATATAGTAAATAGTACTATTGAATTCCCTAGTGTACCAGATTTGTCGCCTGGCAAATATATATATAAATAAATAAGAAATAAAGTTGCCTTGTTTATAGAAGTCCACATGTACCCAAAGAATTACTTTAGTTCCTTATGCTTCCCCATGCTTAAGAGAAAGCGAAATAAAACGAAAAAGTTAACTACGTTAGTAGTTCTACATTAGCGGTGACGTGTTGGAGGGGTCACAACCGTAGAAATTTCATCCTCAAGAAAATCTAGATATTATCTCTACAAATATCTAGACATGTATATTTACTATATTACCCTTGGAAATCTCTAGAGATATGGGCCTTCTATAAGTTTCAACGCTTTCGTTGAGGCTCTTAGGCCATTCTTTTCGCTTGTTGGGCTTAAGACTTATTGGTCCATGACACATATCCGAAAGATACTAAGAAATTTCATGGAAAAAATGTCCGTGCTTATCAAATTCTGTTCTTTTTCCTCCGTGACTCTTATCCCCTACGGATCCAGCATTTGAGTTCCAGTACTTTTGATTTTAGTTAAAAATGTAGTAACTTTCAATTTTTGTTAGGGTAAAGAGATGACTCTTAATCTAGTCACCTAACGGTTTGTTAAAACTAAAACATCTTCTGAAATTAAAAGCTGACCAATTTGTACTAAAAAGGGGGAAAAGGCATTGTGAGGAGCTAATTTTCGAGGGATTGTAGACCTTCCTCACTTTGTAAATGGCTTTGCATTCAACTTTCTTCTTCATATTTGTGTGGTTATGAAGAAAACCATTGGAAATGATAAGATAGGGTAGGATCCAATACGAGATCTCCCAAATTCATCGCATACCATGCATTGTTTGAGAAAATACGAAATGTTAAGAGCGAATGTACACATATAATCTATAGAAAAACTAAAGATCGGCATAGAGAAGTAAACAGACAACGCAACTTGCTTAGGAGACGCAATCAATCGACAAACAATTTTCACATTCATGACTATAGGTTATCCATTTTGTAACTTGAAATCATATGCTCATCTTCCCTTCTGCTACTATTACTCTCTTCGACGGTTATCGCAAGCAATGGCACAAGTTGATGATTTGACAATCCGATGCCAAAGGCAAGACTTTTACTATTGCTCTTGCTAGTGTTGAAACCCATGTCACTTAAGTATATAGTCTCAAACAGGTTGTAATAAGGGGTGAGCATGGTTCTAGGGTAGAACCTGAAACCTGAGAATCAAACTAGTGGGAACCTATAGGTTCCAAGTTCTAAGGTATGAAGGGTAAGGTTTCAAAAAATAAGAAACCTATTTTGACGAGTAGATTCCAAGTTGTTAGTTGGAGGAGCCTGGAACTTGAAACCTGTAACTTAGAACTTGGAGCAAGTTTTAATGTTTTTCTTGGTTTATATCTTCGCACGATCTTACGATATTTCATACCATTTGATGATGAATGTATAATCTAGAAGCACAAATCTAAGCTTTCAATTTATGACTCAGATTTTTTATTTTATTAATGTTCATATTTTCCATATGTCTTTATGGCCAGTGAGTTGTAGCGACTAGCTGTGGTCATTAAAGGTTTTAATTCACCGCAATCATTCAATTAATAATATAGGTGAAATTCGGGTAGACCCTAGAAATGATCCTAGAACCTATGACAGGGTAATTTCCAGTTTATAGGGTATGCAGGGTAGGTTCTAGGTTCCAAAAAATGAGGAACATGTTCCAACTAGTAGGTTCTAAGTTCCAAAAGGAATCTATATAAAACTTGGAACCACTCACCCCTAATTTTAATGCGTTGTTAGCGCAGAGGACAAGTCGGGGTGATGCACCGGAGTCTTTGCATGTCTGGAAAGGGATAAGGAGTTAACGAAGGCAACCAATCACCAAGCAAATTTCGCTACAGCCAAAATGGGGAAAAATGGACAAAGTTATTGTTGGAGAAAATATTTAGTGGTTAGTAACCACTCTGTGACCAGCTGACGTGGTGTGCATACTTCATTGAAAAAGTGACATTTGTCCCATGATCCAGAATATGTAGAAATTGAAAATTTCAAATCAGAAGGGCTTAGGCGCTCTTTTCTTTCTCCTCCGACAAACAATTGAAACAAGAAATATTAAATGCTTGTCTCTCACTTAAAACCCTCTCTCTCATTCTTTTCAAATTTTCAAGGGTTTGTTTACCAAGCCACTCTCTCCCCTCTTTTCTTTTTGATGGCTTCTTCACCTGCTCTCTCTCTCTCTCTCTCTCTCTCTCTCTCTCTCTCCAGAGAAAATATTCAATGATTTCTCGCTCAATCAACAAGAAGACGACATTTTTCTTTGTCCATCTTCTCCAAAAAAATCGAACGTTATAGCAATTTCCATCAATGTAGATCAAGCAACAGGCGTAACCTCGGATGACTGGGGCATGAAGAATGGGAGATCATTTGTAGTCTACAAAAAGAATTTGGTTGGAAGCTTTAGGTTGTTGTCTTGAGTTGTCAAAGCTGCAATTTGAAGAAATGTTAATGAACTTGAGAAAATTTTTGTTCTGAATTTTGGGAATGGGAAGGCTCAATTCTTCAAATATTTTCTTTTGAAGTGAAGGTAATATGATTGTTTGATGCCCGTGTGTGCTTCCTATTTTACTCTGATACTTCGTTACAATGAACATGCACATCTCCAACTAATACTAAATCCATCAAACTCATCTCAATTATAAACAACTCAGAAATATACAACTAAGTTCATCAAATCACACATTAATGGTCCAATCTATTGACTAATATCATGCTCAAATATCTAACTACGATCACACTTAACGCCCTACGATGAAGTCGACCGAGATTTCCTCTTTGGCGAGGTTTTCACCTATATTGCCAGTGGCTTGTCCACAAGAATAGCTTAAAACTAATGTGCACGCCTACAAACCCTTCAACGGGCCAATAGGGATATTGAGCATCAACATCAACCCACAATGGTATCTTCCAAGCTCCCCAAGCCAATACAAAATATATATTTACAAATCGGTTTCACAAACTAAAACATGTAATCCTTCGCAACTTAGTTCATCAGTCAGAATCCTTGTTCATAAACAATTTCTCACTTTTTGGAAGTTATCTCATAGATCAGATTCACAAAGTAGTATACATAACCTTTCAAGAAAGGTTTATCAAACCATCTCACAATAACGAAAAAGCTATAAACACTCAAGATAGCTTTATGCAATAGATATGCTTTTCTTAGTGAAATCACTATTAGTTCAAAATATGAGTTTTACAAAGTCAAAGAAGAGATTAACATCACTCATCCAGGAAGGACCAAAACCAAACGACATAACTACTCAAGGTGATGATCTCATAATCCTAGTAATTAAATGAGAATCAATGTCAAAACCAAGTAAAACACTATTTCAACTATGAATTAGCTAAACTGAGCTTAATCACTAATAAAATCACTTTCATGCATTAACAAATTGCTCATCCAAAGTTGATCTTCAAAGTTACCCGCAACGCAGAGCTTTCGCACGAAACTTAATTTCGCTATTACTAAAATGCTGCTTCCAATCAACTCTCGTCAAACCCATGGCTCCACAACTTCCTAATCCATTATTTCTATCTAATTCCACAACTTAACAGAGCAAAAATTGGATCTTTCACTTTAAATTTCACATAAATTCAAAAATTTCTCCGGTTGTATGAACAAGGGGCTTGAATCCTTACTAGGCACCATAAAGCATAGTAAATCTGGCCTGTTAGGTGTCCGAAATGGATTTTTCATTTTCTTCCTCTTTTCTTCGTTTTCTTCCCTTTTCTTCAACCTCCCGACGCGCTCCCTTTTATGTAACTCTCAGCGCGTCTTTCCCTTTCTGCGGCGGTGGTTTTCATCTCTCTCTCTCTCTCTCTCTCTCTCTTTACCCTTCAACTTTTTGACTCTTTAACCAGTAAATGGTCAAACACGCCACGAGCAAATGGTGCCGCCAGCTCTTGCTTTGGTCAAAGTTAAAAGTCCGATTTGTCATGCAAAACATCGGTTTCAAGAAAATTAATGAAGCCCTTTTCAACTGGACAAGAGCAAATCTCATCAAAGCTCACTACCTGCTTCCTTCCGTGCAGTTTCCTAGTGGACATTTCTGAGTAAGATTTTGGCTTGTCGACGATCACTGTTGGAACGGCAGCAAGACTCGGGCGCATGCTCTCTTACTCATATGGCTTGCTCCGTTGCAGCCATATTCTCTCCAACGAACAGACAGTGTCTATCATCACTCCAAGAAGAATAAGCAAAAGTCTATCCGTATTCAAGAATCTCCAAGACAAACCCAAGTTCATGGGATCCTCTGTTTGGAACCTAATAGCCATACTAATCATGTGGGTTACTTCAGCTTTTCCAAACTCTGCTCGTACTCCGACATCGGAAGCGAGTGCCCTTCTTCGCAGCAGGTGCCCGATCATGTGACTGGCAACGGTAGCTTGTCTCCATGCACGTGGCCTGGCATCTCGTGTGACGCCCACTGCAGCGATGACGGAATCGCCCTGGTGGTTATTTACTATGAGACGAAATTCAAGCTCGGCAGCATGGATTTCTCCCTCCTCCCAAACCTGGCCTCCCTGGCACTCCCTTTTAAGGGGCTTACCGGTTGAATGACCCTCCAAATATGCGAGCTCTCGAGGCTTGCCCGCCTCAACTTGTCCGACAATTCCCTCTCCGATAAGTTTCCTCCTTGTCTCGGGAACCTCACCATGCTCGAAGCACTCGACCTTCAAGTTAATCGATTCCGCGGTCCAATCCCTCCGGAGCTCAGGACTCTAAAGAGGCTGGTCCAGTTGATTCTCAGGGACAATAACCTGGACGGCACAATCCCTTCCTCTATAGGCAACTTGAGCAACTTGACATACATGTATTTGCAAGGAAACCAATTTTTGAATGAATCGATTCCGTCAGAAATAGGAAACTTAGAGAATCTCACTCATCTGGATTTGAGCTTGAACAATTTCGGCAGACAAATTCCCATCGAGTTTGGTTGTTTGACCTCGTTGCGTGATCTCGATCTCCACAACAATCCTCTTTCCGGCGCAGTCCCTGGATCTCTTATCCAGCATTTGTAATTAAAATCCATCAACTTGTCATACAATTTGTTCACGGGCCTGATTTCTGATCGCCTTATCATAGCTTATTCACTTGATGCATTTCTTGGCAACAAAGGCCTGTACATTGTGAAGGATCGTCCTCCTTCAAGAAGTGATCCCACTAAGATTGTGCTTGTTTTGGTTATATTCTCTGAGTTCATTACGGTTCCTAGTTCTTGCTTCCTCTTAAGATGCTTCCCCTTAAGACGTCGAATGAAGAGCAATGAGACAAAGGAGACGCCAGAAAAAGACGGATCTTTCATGTCCATATGGAATTACGATGGGAAGATTGCATACGAATGTTTAGTCAAAGTAACAGAAGACTTCGACATCAAGTATTGCATGGGGACTGGTGGTTATGGTAGTGTCTATACAGCAGAATTGCCCTACGGGAAGATTGTGTCCTTGGAGGAAGGGGGAGCTTATTTTCTACATTGAGAAATAACATCAAAGTAATGGAACTAGATCGGCCCAAAAGAGTGAATGTCATATGGGGATGTTGCGCATGCCTTGTCTTACTTGCAACATGATTGTGCCCAGCAGATTTTTCATCGAGATGTATCTAGCAACAACATATTAGCCAACAATGAAATGCAGGCTTTCGTGTCCAATTTTGACACAACAAGATTCCTGGATCTAGACTCTTCATCTAATTTCACCGCAAATATTGTTGGGACGCATGGTTACATACACCAAGTGAGCAATCTTCAATTGATTATACTGAAAAAAGAAGTGTTATAAGGGTAATCAACATTGTTGCAGCCTATGTAGCATGGACACTCTCCGGAAGCCTTCGTGTCGTGTCCAACACTTCGACACGTGTCCGACACGCTCCAACACATCTCGACATGCGTCCGACATGCTCTGACACGTCCCGACACGCTCCGACCGACATGTGGTCAACTCTCTCTGACACGCTTCGACACGCAAGTCCAAAATTCCGACACGCGATTCTGACATGCACAGGGTCAATTTTAAAAATTTATAATACTTGAGGGGTCTAAATATAAATATACACAAAAGAAGTAATAAAAGAAGTAATAAAATTGCTATAAATATACACGCACATGGTCAATTTTTTTTTTTTTAGTTTTGTTTTTTTAGAATTGTTTTATTTTTTTAAAAAAATCTTTTACTATGAAAGAAGTAATAAAAAAATGCTATATAGGATAAATAAATAAATTTAAAAATATAATTTCAGCATTTTTCTTTAAACAATGTTTTTTTTCCCTCTAAGTTTTGTGTATTATTGTAACAAATTAAAATAATGAATGATATTATTTAATGTTTTTCATGTAAATTAATTCTAGGCTATTATTATTATTATTATTATTATTATTATTATTATTATTATTATTATTATTATTGTTATTATTATTTATGTATTTATATATATATATATATATATATATATTTAATATATAACGTGTCGGAATGTGTCGAAATTCTCTATTTTTAAAAAATGACGTGTCGGCGTGTCGTGTCGTGTCGTGTCGTGTCGTGTCATGTATCGCGTGTCCGTGTCGGTGCTACATAGGTTGCAGCCTCCTCATGCATTGCAGGACTTGTTTAGTTGGCCTTATTAGACTGATATGCAGCAACTTTTATAGCTTTCTTTCATGCTTAATTTCAATAAAGAAAGATTTGGACATTCTTGCTACCTAGACCTTGGCTTATTCATCTAACTTCCCAAACAATTCCTAAACAGGTTGCTTTGGTCAAATTATATGGGAAAGTTTTCTTATTTCCTACCTTTGATTCAATAAAATATATGTTTATTACACGCAGTCGCTATAAAAGTAGTAAACAAGTTCCTATGCTATGGATAATTAAGAACAAGATTTCAATGACGATTCGCCTTGAAGGCTTTGATTAACATCCAGGTGTCCCTCATTTGTAAGAGAAGACGTTGATTGATAGCTAGTTTCAAAATCATCTCTGCTGTCCATGTTCTAACTCCGAGATATGACTGCACAACTTTGTGATTCTCATTCCTTTTCACAGAGCTCGCTTATAATTTGGTGGTTAACGAGAAATCTGATGTATATAGCTTCGGAGCTGCGGCAATGGAAACAATAATGAGCAAGCATCCGGCAGAGATCATCTCGGTGCTATTGACCTCCGAAGGAGAAGATATCATGTTACTTGACATGTTAGACCAATGCTTGTCTATTCTGAGAAAGAGTTTTGTTGCGAAAAACATTGTTCAAGTGATTTCTATGGCTCTTGCTTGCTTAAGTGCAGACCCAAAGTCAAGACCGACGATGAAATGGGTTCCGAAGCTATTTTGGCTCAAAAAATACCAATGGTCGAGCCCTTCCATGCAACATTTTCATGGTCTTCTTAACAGCTAAATTGGCTAGGTAAATTTTTGACACAGAAGAAGAAATTAGTACCTTGGATGAATTTCGAAGTTCATAGCACTTTTCAACAAGAACTCCTTCCACTTGGACAGGGACACAAGTGTAATTAATTCATGAGTGATTTGAAGTACTCAGATTGTTGAATCTTTTCTCATTTTCCTATTAAAAAAGTCATTACAGTCGTCGTCTTTGTTTACTCAATAATTGATGCAAGTCCTCAAATTGGTTGAACATAATGTGTTACACGTGGCCGCGAAAGTCGAACCTAGGCAAAGTATGTCGGAAGCTGTTTGTGACTTGAGTCTTCTTGTTCCACTCACCGTACAATTTCTACAGAGAGTCTACAGATAGTCTCTTTCATTGGCAGTTCCTTGCAATTTCTCAGTTGACCGTATAATTTCTACAGAGAGTCTCTTTCATGGCAGTTCCTTGCAATTTGTCAGTTGACCGTACAATTTCTACAGAGAGTCTCTTTCATGGCAGCTCCTTGCAATTTCTTAGCAGTCTTGTGGGACATTAAGCAAAATAATTAAAATGGGGTTATGAATGGATTGATGGATAATTAGAAGGAAAAATAGAAGTTCAATCTCAACAACAACAGTGTCCTGGAAACAATAATTATCAATTTCATAATCATAAATGGACTCTTAAAATAATTGGGAGTTGACCTTTGAGTAAGGCTGGAGAATTTTATATGGTCTACCAGAAAAAATTAGATCATGTTCATAAACTTGTGGCTCTCTTTGAACTGTGGACATTTTTTAATGGATGTGTTTGGATAATCTCACTTATCTAATTTCCCATCTAGTTGTTAGGCCTCGCTTTGTATTTCAATGTACAACAAGAGCATGCAATCAAAGGCATCAGAGAAACATGGAGATTTCTTGTTTTAAGGAACTATGATGGGAGAATTGCATATGAAGACATAATCAACTCAACGGAAGAGTTCAACATCATATATTGCATAGTGAGCGGAAATTATGGTAGTATCTATATGGCGCGGTCGCCCAAGGAAAATCGTGGCATTGGAGAAATTTCACCATCTTGAAGTAGGGAACCCATCTCTTGGCAAGAGCTTCTGGAATGAAGTGAAACAATTGATGAAAGTATGATATAGAAGCAAAATGAAGCTTCATAATTTTGTGCTTGCACAAGTGATGCATGTTCTTGGTTTATGAGTACATGATGGAAGGGGAAGTCTACTATGTGCTTTGAGAAATGACTCTAATAGGGTCACTATCATTGATGCACAACACGATTTGATATTTACAATGTGAATGGAATTACAAGGATCTTTCTCTTTCTAAGTTTAAGGCTTGTTAGTCAAAAGAAGGAAAAGCTGAAAAATGCGTCCATGACCTTTTCCCTTACAATGGGTTAGAATTTTTAAGGCCAAACATCACCCTTTAAAAATGTCGTAAAAAGACCTTGACTTCCCATAAACCATTGACCACGTAATAATTCAAAGTCAACACATGTAAAACCCCAAAAGATCTTGACTTCTTGATGGATGTGCACAAGATCCATCCTTTCATGATTTAAATCCTTTTCTTTTGGCCGGTATGCTTGTTTAAATTCTAATTGAATCACAAAACTGCGACATTCGGAGATTTGCAAGAATAGAATATTTTGTTTACTCGAAAATTAGAGGCGTAACTTTTAAAAACAAAATATCTAAAATTACAATAACAGTTTTTTAACTTGAAAATTCATTGTGGCATTAATTTAATATTAAATAATCCAATTGATTTGCTAGGATTCAATGCCACATGGGAATTTCTTGACTTCTTGATGGATGTGCACAAGATCCATCCTTACATGGTTTAAATCCTTTTCTTTTGGCCGGTGTGCTTGTTTAAATTCTAATCTAATCACAAAACTGCGACATTCAGAGATTTGCAAGAGCATAATATCTTGTTTGCTCGAAAATTAGAGGTGCAACTTTAAAAAACCAAATATCTAAAATTACAATAATGGTTTTTTAACTTGAAAATTCATTGTGGCATTAATTTAATATTAAATAATTCAATTGATTTGCCAGGAATCAATGCCACGGAAATTTCTAGTAATCACCTATGTAGCTTAAGTGAGCTAAAAACTATGACACTTAAATGATTACTTGAAAAGTCATAACATTGCTATTGCTGATTTTATGTTGCATAAAATCACACCCAATGAAGATCCATTTATCATTAGTATTTTGGCACTTATCAACTCTTTCAGGAATTTATGGGCACGGAAGAAGATCCTTTTTTTCTTTTTCTTCTTTTTTTTCTCAGTTCGAAATAATAGAATAGTCCTTGATAAAGCATTGTGACTCTGCAAGGACGTAAAAAGTAGAGATGATATTTGATACACAGTTTTTGCTTTGCAGGGGTGCTGAAACTTGGATTGCTTCACAACCTAATTAAATTTTTAGTAATTAGTTCCCTTTTACAGCCCTACAAGTTGATGGCAACTCCATCATCTCAAAAGAAAAAGGAAGGGAGGAAAGAATAAAAGACAGTAAGTGTCAAGTCAATAAAAAGATAACACGTGAATTGCGGAAATCGCGTTTCCTTTGACGCGTTGGTACAGTGTCTCGCTTTGCTTTTTAAATGATGTAGTCCAAAGAATATGGCAATGAGAAGTGACTAGAGTTGCAACATGATGAGCATAATCTGCAACATGTCCTTAGCTGTTCTGATCGTTACAGCTTTCTCCTGCTACAATTCAATTCTTGCAGCACCAACACCCTCTAAACAGTCAGAGGCAAGTGCGCTTCTCTACAGCGGGTGGTGGTCTCCCTCCATCACCGACAACACTACCTTACCTCATTGCGCATGGCCCGGGGTATCGTGCGACGCCTCTGGGAGTGTCAACGGGATTTGCTTGCCATATGGGTACCAAATAGGAGGTAATTTCAGCAACATGAACTTCTCTCTACTTCCGAGCCTCACCTTACTTAATTTCTCTTATAATGGACTAGCTGGCAAACTTCCCCTTCAAATATGTACTCTGTCGAGGCTAACTTACCTTGACTTGTCCTCCAATTTCCTCACTGGCAAGTTGCCTCCATGTGTCCAAAATCTCACTAGGCTTCAAATTCTTAATATCGGTGGTAATTACATCAATGGCTCTATCCCTCCTGAGTTGGGACATTTGGAGAGATTGAACACCTTGAATCTCGAGTTCAATTCGCTTAATGGTGTAGTCCCTCCGACTATTGGTCGCTTGCACAATTTACGATTCCTTGGATTTAGCTCAAACAAATTAAGTGGCTCTATCCCTCTTGAACTTGGGAATCTTGCAAAAATGGATTATGTTAATTTAAGTGTCAACTTCTTCACTGGTCTCATTCGGTCCTCTATAGGGAATTTGACAAACTTGACTCATCTCGATTTGCGAGGAAACCAACTTAGTGGATCTATTCCTCCGGAAATAGGGAATTTGAGGAGCCTGACTGATCTATATTTGGATGGAAACCAACTCAGTGGATCTATTCCTCCGGAAATAGGGAATTTGAGGAGCTTGATTGATCTCTATTTGGGAGGAAACCAACTCGGTGGATCTATTCCTCCAGAAATAGGGAATTTGAGGAACTTGGGTTATCTCGATTTGCGAGGAAACCAACTCAGTGGATCTATTCCTCCGGAAATAGGGAATTTGACGAGCTTGACTTATCTCCTTTTGCAAGAAAACGAACTCGATGGATGTATTCCATCACAAATAGGCAATTTGGAGAGCTTGGTCAACTTGAATTTACGTGAAAATAGAATTGATTGTGCCATCCCATCGGAAATGGGAGATTTAAGGGATCTCCAACGACTAGATTTGAGCTCGAACAACTTGGTCGGGGAAATCCCCATTGAACTTGGGGAACTGCGCTGGTTAAACTATCTCGATCTTCACAACAATTCTCTTTCTGGCTCCATTCCAGATAATCTTAGGGTTGTTTTTCCTTATACTGATTTTCGCGGCAATAAAGATTTGAACCAGTTTCATGAAATTCAAGCCCCCAGAAGAAGGTCTAGCGTAATTCATTATATGACGGTGTTCATTCCACTGGCTGCGATTTTCTGTATAGTGGTCGGATCTTGCTTTCTATTTCGACGTGCAACAAAAACAGAGCAACCGGAGACTACAAAGAAAAATGGAAATTTCTTGTCAATATGGAATTATGATGGGAGGATTGCTTATGAAGACATTATTGATGCAACAGAGGACTTCGATCTCAAATATTGCATCGGGACTGGTGGTTATGGTAGCGTTTATAGAGCACGATTGCCCAATGGGAAAGTTGTGGCATTGAAAAAACTTCACCGTCTTGAAGCAGAGGACTCATCCTTCGATAAGAGCTTTCGAAATGAAGTGAAACATTTGAAAGAAATAAGGCATAGAAGCATAATCAAGCTCCATGGTTTTTGCTTACACAAGCGATGCATGTTCTTAGTTTACGAATACATGGAAAATGGGAGTCTATTCTGTGCTTTGAGAGATGATATTGAAGCCATGGAATTGGATTGGTCCAAAAGAGTCAATCTCATCCAAGATACAGCACATGCTTTGTCTTACATGCACCATGATTGCGTTCGGCCAATTGTTCATCGAGACATATCTAGCAATAACATCTTACTCAACAGTAAAATGCAAGCTTTTGTATCAGATTTTGGCACCGCAAGACTTCTGGGTCATGATACCTCATCTAACTTCACTGCAAATATCGCTGGCACCTATGGATACATTGCACCAGGTGAGCAATACTATATATATATATATTACCCTGAAAGTTACTGCTAGAGGTAGAAGTCAAATAAACAACATTGTAGAAGTTTCGCTAGCTAAGGATTGGTTGTGCCACGATTGGCAAAATGTCCCCTCGGAACCACCTTGTACGCCGTGGCTTTGACTCATGTATTCATTTTATTAATTTCTATATATATGAATATTTTTGGAAAATTAATGTTTATGTTGTATGCTACTATTGTTAGTATTACTAGGTTACTTATTTTAGAATAAAAATGTCTCAAACTATATTTTTATGTTGCATCTAAGTAAAAGCACGTCGGAATAGTAAGCTTTTTGGATTTTTTATTACATCCATATTGGTATTACTAAGTCATTCATTTCTATTAAACGTTTTGTTGTGGAAATAAAATTAACTGTTTTGAAAGGAAAATTGGAGGGGCAAATGGGGCGGGGTGGGGTGCCGCACATGGTTATGCGGGGCACGATGGAGAGGGAAAAGTTGCCTCTCAAGGGGCAGCAACGGGGCGGGCAGTTAAGGGTGTAGTCATCCCGTCCAAAGTGTAGTCATCCCGTCCAAAGCCTCAACTACTAAAATTTTGTATGCCCTTTGTATTTTTTTTTTTTCAGAGCTCGCGTATACTTTGGTTGTCAATGAGAAATGCGACGTATATAGTTTTGGAGTGGTAGCAATGGAAACAATGATGGGTGAGCATCCAGGAGATATTATATCTATCTTGTTGACATCCTCTAGAGAAGATATCATGCTACATAAAATTATAGACCGGCGGTTGCCTTTTCCAAGAGAGAACTCTGTTGCAAGAAGTATTGTTTTGATAGTTTCTCTAGCGCTTGCTTGCTTGAGTGCTAATCCAAAGTCTCGACCAACTATGAAGCAAGTCTCAGAAGCTTTTCTATCTCGAAAGTCACCATTGGCGAAGCCCTTCCATGAGATCTCATTGGCTCAGCTCCGACATGTTAATAGATCACGGTTGGAAGGCGAATCAACAGAAGCTTCATTGGGACAGAGCGATGAGTAAGGGTCATTAAGTGCTTGTCTAGTAAAGAGATAATTGATAATGAAGCTGCAATTTGGTGAAAGTGATTCAGCATATAAAATTGTATGGCTTCTGCAAATTAGTAAGTCTTGCTAAACTCTTTTCCATTCTATGCTGTAAGAGTGAGATGCAGTTTATATATGACGTCCGTTTATTTTTCTTCTTTTCAATGAACAATGCATCAAGAAATGACAAAACCGACTCTAGTTCCAATATAAAACTCGAGTATCCATTCACAATTTCCATAATGTAATTGATTATATTCAGATGAACTCATAGAGTAAGTGTATTCGATATAATATTTCGCTCCATAAAAGATGAGTATTTTCCAAGGCCAAACATCGGCAAAAAGTCTCTGTGAGACAATCACTTCTCACGAACCATGAAACACGTAGTCGTCCAGAAAATCAACATATGAAACCCCAAAGGACCCGCTGCATGTCGTAGTTCTCGCGGTCCGAAAATCTACACATAAAACCACGAGACCATGACTTCTTGTGACACTCGAATTGCATACTCTCCACACAAGACCTTGACTTCTTGATGAACGGGTACAAGTACCATTGAAAAAATGCGTTCTCATATAAGTTCTGACTTTTTTTTCTCACTCCTCTCTTCTATGTACATGTATATGCAATAGTCGTGGAGATCAAACATCGGGTCCAATACTCTTGGGCCCCACCCTTCAATCCCTTTACCAACAAGGTAGCATGCCTGTTGGTGGCTTAAGTTCTGATTGAATCGTCGAAAGTTACTGATTTTTGAAGGAGTAGTATTATTTCTCGACGGAGGGGTCGAAACTTCTTTAGGATGTAAGATTCTTAGAATACTTCAGCTTAAGACTCGCTCCTTTGTATTATCCTTCGCTTGTGAATTAGTTAATCCTATGGCAGATCCAATTTTTCTCCTATATATTAGATGCGAAGTCCCCTCTATGAGATCAAACAAAAGCAACATGTGTTACGCCACTAAAATTGAACGTGCCTCGTACTAACCTGTGAGAAGACCTTTTCGTTTTCATGCTCGCTTTAGACACGGTTGGCCTGTACTCGAACCCAAGAAATATAAGACCAACCTCATCTAACAATTGAAATTTATTGGGATCTTGTGCATCTGATTCATGCATGTTTGGCTTGTATCTACACTAAAACCATGGGCCCAACTGGTGACGGTGATATGAGACTCGTACCGCTTTCTCGGTGCAAGAAGACTGCGAGGCGTCTTGAAGTCTTTCGAAGAACAAGACAAAATGCTAGAGAAAAAGTAAATGAAGGAGAAATTGCATCCGCCGTGTTACATCCGGGGGAGGACCTTTCTCAATGACTTGTGATATGTGATTGTTGCGACCTCCCCTTCGGGACAGGGAAAAAGTAAATAAAGGAGAAATTGCATCCGCCATATTACATCAAATATTAGACCCGCGCTTGCCAATCCCGAGAGCGAATTCCATCGCAAGAAATATTAGTTTGGTAGTTTCTATGGTGGTTACTTGCTTAAGAAGTGATCCAAAGTCATGACCCACAATGAAACAAGTTTGGAAAGCTTTTCTAGCTCCAAGACTTGCGTTGGCCCAGCCATTCCATTCAATCTCACTTTCGCAGCTCCAAGAAAATAATCAATGAGTATGGTGGGAAGGTGGATCATTGGAACTTCGTCGAGCCCCAAAAAAGAGCAAGGACCACGAAGTACTTGTCCCAAAACTAGCACAAATAAACTCCAACAAGTGGAGTTGATTGATACAATGATGCTGCGAATAGGCGAACCTGTTTGAGCTATATCAGTATACTGCTTCTGCAGTTTTAAGTCACGTCAAACTTTTTCTATACTAGCTAGGCTAGAATTTACCTAAGTAGCAATTACTAAGGAGTGAAGAAGCATTTTGTCGGACAGTTGTTTATTTTTCATCATTTTAGTAAGATCCGAATGTATGATAAGTGATAATGTCGTTGCCATTAATATTTGGCTACATAAGGATATTCCCTTCGTATTATTCCGGATCGTTTCGGTTTAGCTGAGGCTTGCTAGTCAATCAAAGACGGCAAATTGGCCAACGTTTCCTTTTCGATGGCTAAAGGTCCGACATCACGAAAACAACAAAAGACGACGATTACTCTAGACGAATCGTGTCGATTCGTCCAGCAATCAATACATGTCCGAAGACCTTGACTTGTTGACTTTTGAGGTGCCTGCTGGACGAAGACCTTGACTTATTGAATTTGTCCAACTTCCATATGTAAGCGCACTAATTGAATCATCATTATTTAACCGTGAAGTATACGATGGAGGGCCCGCCACTTCGCAATCACGATGTAGCAGAATCAGAGTTTATCCACTATAAAGACACTATCAATCGTATAAATTGATTTATGTCTTGAAGTTTTGTGATAATGAACGCAGCCTTTAAATTAATCAGAATTGATGAAACACAAGGACACAGACGACGAATCCCATCAACAGAAAACCCTCAAAGAAAGAACCTTCAAATCATAAAATTACTCTTCCTTCCGCCGTAAAATCTCGTATGCTGCACTTTCTGTATATCTTAAGTACACTTCCTATGAAAGAGAGTTCCTGATGCTATTCATAAATATGGTTCTCCCTAAATGATCGTTATCGGGTTCGACCCATGTGAAACGTGATCCAAAGTTCTTGATACGTCGGATACACATGTTCTTGATTTATGAGAAGATGGAAAGTGGGAGTCTATTTTGTGTTTTGAGAAATGATGTTGAAGCGGGGGGAACTTTTTTTTTTTTTTGGACGATAGATGATAATTTCATTACTAACCCGCTAAAGGGGTACCATAAGTAGGCATGTCTAAACATAAGATCAAACATAAAGAGAGAGAAGGATTAGCCGTCCAATTACTAGGAAGTGAGTTGGTTCGGTGGGCCTTGGCAACCCAGTCCGCGGCTTTGTTGGTGTCTCGTGGCTCATAGGTGATGGATACTCCATTTAGTTGGCCCAAAATTCCTCTGCAGTCTGTTACAATGGGCCGGCCCAGCCATGGTGGTTCTTCTAGGCCTGATAAGCTGTTTGTGAGAGATAAGTTGTCTGATGAGATAATCACGTGCAGATCAGTTTCTTGAAGTTGCAAGTCTTCCCCTGTTCGTGCGAGTCTTCTGTTTCTCACCCAAAGTACCGCTTCTCTCAAGGCTAGGGCTTCGGCGACCCACACGGACGGAGCAAGAATCGGCTTCGCAAATCCATGGGTGAGGGTTCCGGCGTTGTTTCTGCAGACTCCCGCAATCGAACCCGCCTTGGTCGACTCACACCAGGAGCAGTCGACGTTGATTTTCATCTCCTTTGCTGCAGGTGGTTTCCATTTGAGCGTTGGATTGTGGGTATTCGGTGAGTTTCTTCCATTTTCCTTCCCCGGCTTGTTCCATTTCAGGAAGAGATCTGTTGTAAGGCTCATTTCGGCTTTAACTTTCATACGGTTTGGCTAGCCCCCTTGGAAGACCACTCTATTTCGGCACTTCCAAATCTTCTAGAGTGCTCCTGCGAATAGGGCTTTTGAGTGTTGATCAGCTTGTGAGGTAAGAGTTTCGAAGATCCACTTGTTGATGCGAGTGATGCACTCTGGGGATGTGTCAGCATGGAGAGAAGGATCTGACCATATGTTCTTAGTCTAGGCACAGAGAGTGAAGAGGTGCTCTGCTGACTCCGGGGCTTGTCTGCACACCTGACAGGTAGGGTCATTTAGCATTTGCCTTCTATACAAATTTTCCTTCGTAGGAAGTGTATTGGTGCATAGATTCCAAAGGAAGAAGCGAATTTTGGGAAATGTTTGAATGTGCCATATCTCATGCCATAGCGCCTTGGGTATTTGGTAGGAAGATGATGGTATATTTGGATTGGTGGTGGCAGCCTTGTTGTGTATTCTGTTATAGCCACTTTTCACAGTGTAGGTTCCCACGCTGTTTGCAATCCATACTAACTTGTTTGAAGAAGGTGTTATGCTGATAGGAATGGTTAGGATCTCTGTGGCAATCTCTTCCTCAAATAGGTTGTTAACTTTTTGGACATCCCATTGACGTGCCTCCTGATCAATTAAATCAGCCACCACCCTTGGTTCATTTTGATTTGCGGGACCATATAGTTTTCCGGATGGTAGCCAGGTATCCTGTCGTATTCTTATGTGTTGCCCATCCCCCACTTCTCATCTAGAGTCAGATTCAATCGCCTCTCTTCCCATCAATAGACTTTGCCACCCCCACGAAGGTCGAGAGCCTTTGTTTGCTGACCAGAAATCTCCTCTAGGGAAATAAATGCTTTTGAGCACTTTGCACCATAATGCATCCGGTGTTTGAACAAATCTCCAAGCTTGCTTCCCCAGCATTGCTTTGTTAAAGGCCATTAAATCTTTAAAATCGAGGCCTCCACAATCTTTCCTTCTTTTCAGATCTTCCCACTTTTTCCAGTATATACCTCTTCTAGCTGCATTATGTTTCCACCAAAAGGAAGCTATTCTTTGCTCAATAGTCCTACAAATAGATGCTGGAATTTTGAATATAGACATAGCATATTGAGGTAGGGCTTGAATAACTGTCTTGATAAGAACATCCTTCCCTACTTTTGAAATCAGCCTCTCTTTCCATCCTTTGAGTTTCCGTTCAACTTTAGTGAGGATCCATGCAGACATTTGCTTTTTGGTTTGACCCCATTCAGATGGAATACCCAAGTATTTTCCTGTTTTATCTATAAGTGGAACTCTCAATTCAGCTGCTAGGTTCTGCTTTAATCTCTGTGGGCAATCTCTTCCTGTGAACAGTCCTGATTTGTTTAGATTTATTGCTTGTCCCGACACATAGCAATACTGATTTAGCACATTAGCCACATTCTGAGCTTCTCCAATCGTTCCATTTAGGAAAAAAATTGCATCATCAGCAAAGAGAAGATGTGAGAGAGTTGGGCATGTGTGGTTCAAGCGGATACCCCTAATGCTTCCATCTGAAACTGCTTTTCCCATAAGGGTTGATAGGACATTGGCCATGATAATAAATAGATAGGGGGAAAGAGGATCGCCTTGTCGAATTCCTCGGGTAGGTCGAAAGACAGCAGAGGGTTCTCCATTAACCAGAATGCTAAAAGACACTGATGAGATGCAATACTTTATCCAGCCTACCCATTTAGCATTAAACCCCAATTTCAGCATATAATCACATAAAAAATCCCACTCGACCCTGTCATAAGCCTTCTGCATGTCGAGTTTTAGGATGGCCTGAAAATTACGTCTTCTCCTTCTCACCCTAAGTTGATGTATCACCTCCTGGACTATGAAGATGTTGTCCTGTATCTAGCAGGTTTTTTAAGAAGGCACTTTGCTCTACTGAAATAAGGTCTGGAAGCCATGGTTTCAGTCTATTGGCCAGCACCTTTGCTATGATCTTGTAATTAAAATTACACAGACTTATAGGCCTAAATTGGGTGATCTCTTCTGGATTTGTGACTTTGGGGATAAGGGTAATATGCGTTCTATTAAGCATAGGATCAAAAGTACCTTGCTCAAAGAAAGAATGAACCATGCTGTATATGTCTTCATGTATAATAGGCCAGTGATTCTGATAAAATACTCCATTAAGTCCGTCTGGGCTCGGTGCTTTTGTAGCCCCTAGCTGGAAAACTGCTGCTTTTACTTCGTCTCGTGTAACTGTTCTGATCAGGTCAGCATTCATATCATCATGCACCATTGCTGTACATTGATCTAATACCGGTTGGTAGTTCCTTTCTCCCACCGAACTAAAAAGGGATTGATAGAATTCACAAATATGTTGTTTAAGGGTAGAGAGATCCTTGCACCAGGTCTGATCATTGATTCGCAGCATGGATATTTTGTTACGTTGTCTCCTCTGCACTGTTGTAGCATGAAAAAACTTGGAATTTTGGTCTCCCCACTTTAACCATTGAATTCGCGACCTCATACACCAATACATCTCTTCTTGTCGCCATAGTTCTTCAATTTTCCTTGTTATGTGGTTGATTTCCTCTCTATTTTGCTCCCTTGCAGTGCTGTTCATCAAAGTTTGGAGCCTGCACCTGAGTGGATGAATCTGTTTTTGAGCATTCTGGAAGATCCTCCTACTCCATTTACTTAATTCAGCAGCCACCCGCCTTGTTTTGCCTGCCATAGTGAGTGTATCTATGTGATTTCCATTCCAAGCTTGCTTGACCACATTCTCACAGTCTGGATGTTCTAGCCAGTATGTCTCGAAACGAAAAGGTTTCTTCCTTCACAACTCTGGTGGATTGAAGGATAAGAGGATAGGACTGTGGTCGGACCCTATTGCCGGGAAGGCAAAGGCCTCCGCATTGGGGTAAAAAGTTCTCCATTCCATATTGCATATTGCTCTATCCAATCTCTTTTTTACTAGTTCATTACCTTCCCTATTGTTTGACCAGGTGAAGGAGCAACCCTTGCTTTCAATATCCATCAGCGAGCAAGCGTCTAAGAAGCTTCGGAAAGCTGCCATTCTATAGCGGTCTGCCTCTTGCCTTCCTACCTTCTCCCAATGGTAAAGCACTTCATTAAAGTCACCTATGCACAACCATGGACATGTGTTATTATAGTTGCTATCTTGCAAGGAGTTCCAAAGCCGTAATCTCTCTTGGAAATTTGTTGATGCGTGTAGAAAGGATATCCACATGGAGTAGCCACCAATTACATCTTGACATTTGACATGAATGACCTCGTTTGAGTTGCTGTGCACATCCACTTTGACTTCCTCATCCCACAGTAGGGCTAGACCTCCCGCAATACCAACTGGTTCGATAATCAGAGAGTGTGGGAGCTGAATCCTTCTTTGTACTCTATTGATAACATATGATTTATTTTTGGTTTCCATGAGGAAAACCATGTTGGGCCTTTCCTGAGCCACCAGGGCTCTCAGGTGCTGAACTGTCAAGGGTGTACCCAACCCCTGATAGTTCCAGCTTAGTAGTTTCATCTTTGATCGGGTGGCTTATTAGGGCCAGCCACCAAGGCCCATGCATTTGCCCCTTCCCATGACAGAACTGGGGCATCTAGGAGTTGTTTTTCATCCATTGAGAGATCCAGTGAGGTCTTCTTCTCATACGGGCAGACTCGCTTCTGTTTTTTAACCACTGGATGCTTATACACGGCCTTCCCTTTCTTTGCCTTCGTGTGTTCCTCGTCAATTCTTGTAGAAGAGAGAAGTAGCAGGTTGTTTTGCTGTAGTCTTTTATTGTTGTTTGGTGATGTTAGGTCTGTCTTTGGGTTCTCAAATTGGTTGTCCTTCACAATAGGATGGACAAGGACTATAGCTAAATCATTCGTTTCTATTGGCTCTGTTCTCAGGGGTGCATTGGTAGCCATGATTGGAGTTTCCGGCATAACTTCCTCCTCCATGACGGAGAGTTCTATTTTCCCATAAAAAGTCTTCCAATAAGGGCTAACATCTCGGATTTCTGCCTTCAACCATTACCCATAGCACCCTGGTTGATCTTGAGCTAAGCTGGTTTCCTTATAAGGTATTTCTGGGCAATAGTTAGCATAATGTCCAATGCGTCCACAAGAAAAACAGAAGTGTGGAAGCCTTTTGTACTTAAATTCTATCCACCATTTTTTGTCCCCCACAGTGATAATGGTACCTGTTTTGAGTGGATTTGACGGATTTAGCAACACCTTTGCTTTACCAGTTTTCCGAGCTGTTTTGTTTCGTGCTTCTATTTTGATTTCTTCAACTTGCCCCAGTTTGGAAACTAATCGCCGGATGGAATCTTCATTTACCCTGGCTCGAGGAAGGCCTATAATGTGCACCTAGAATGCATAGTGCGAGAATTCATAGCAATGCTCAAGTACGTTTGGATCTCCTTCCTTAAGGACAAGCAGATTACTTGAGAAAGACCACGGCCCCGATTCTAAGACCCTTTTTTTCTCTTTAATGGAGTTGAATAAGAAAGAGAAGAAACCTGTTTCAATCTGCTCACATTTAACTGAGGCAACTTTCCAAGCTCTTGTCATAGTGTCGAGGAAAGCCGGGAAATTAACATTTGGTTTGGAATAAAGCTTGCCATAGAGAGTTAGTTCGCTTTCTTGCCGTTCTTGCTCTGGGATATGTACCCCTAGATTTGTTATATCCTCTTTAGACCATAAGTCACCCATTCTCCTACATAGTGCAACCATTCGTAGGTGGTTATCCTCCCCCCTGCCATTTTCTACCAGTTGTGCCTATCTTAATGGGGGTAACAAGTTAAAGATTCTGGAATGAAGGGAGCTCGATGGCTGATTTGTGTCTGCATTGGGGTTATGTGGGTTTATAGATTCCGGTAATATAGGTAGAAGGAAGCCTGTAGATGATTTCCAGCTGTTTTGTTTTTGGGATCTCTGGGTCTAAATAGGGTTTTTGGTGTTTGTGTATTGCAGGGATTCTCGTCAAACGGATAGGATGCACAGAAGCAAACGATAGGGCTACAGGGTCACGCACCTTACCAGCTACTATCAACCAAAGAGGAACAACATTTTTCACCTTGAAGATGCGACAAAGAAGAGCTCGCTGAAGGCAGAAGGGGATCTTCCATGGACCTCCTTAGAAGTTGAAAAGAGGGCAGTCGAAGCTCCAACCCAGTTTTTATGGGTGGATGCAGAAAAGGTTGAGGGTTAGGGATGGTTAATCTGGAGGAAACAGTCGAGGATCGTCCATGGGAGTGGGGTTTAGGGTTCAATCGAGTGGGTTTTTGGGGGAAAAGGGGGTTTCTATCACGCTCGGGATAGAGAGAAACTCAACATTTGTTGAGAGTATTCGCCAAGTCCGAATTAAGCGGGGGGAACTTGATCGGCACCAAAGAGTCAATGTCATCTTATTTCCGCCTTGCTGCGCCCAACCAATTTTTTTTGTCCAAAGGTATCCACCATCTTTTTTCTTTTTTTTCCCCATTTAGTCATAAACCTTATATAATTATGACAATTTAGTCCATTCAGTCAATTTTGGCTAATAGGCGTTGATGTAGATGCTAGCCGGCAAGCCGGCGCTGACGTGGTAATTTTTTAATAATATTTTAATTTTTTTAATTTTTAATTAGGAAGAAAAGGAAAAATAAAAATTCAAAAAACATTTAAAAATTGCCATGTCGTGTCAACCGGCATCCACATCAATGCCGGCCAACCAAAATTGGCCGAATAGACTAAATCGGTACAATCGTAAAAGGTTTAGGGTTGAATGGGGAAAGAAATAAAGGTGTCCAAAAAGTCCTAAACCTATTGCACTTTTATCAATTCAGTCTTAAACCTTTTAACTTTGCTAATCAAGTCCTAAATTTTTTCATTTCTTGCCAATTCAGTCCATACGGCCAATTTTGGCCAGAAAATGCTAACGTGGACGCCAGCGGTGCCACATAGGATTGCCAATGCTGACATGGAAAATATTTAATAATATTTTATTTTATTTTATTGGTTTTTCCCTTGTTCCTTCTTCTTCTTCTTTTTCTCTCTTTTTGGCTTTTTTCTTGGCCTTTTCCAATGGCCAGCCACCGGCCATAGCCAGTCGGCGGAGCCTCGCTCGCCACAAGCGAGGCTCGGCCGAGCGAGGAGGAGCCTCGGCCGAGGGGAGCCCTTGCCCGGGCGCGGCCCGGCCCGGGTCGCCCGGGCGAGGCCGACCCTCCTCCAAGCCAAGGCAGCCTCAACAAGAGCCGACCTCCCTAGATCGGCAAGGGGAGCCCTTGCCAAGGCTCGCCCTCACCCAGGCAAGCATCGGCCTCGCCTAGACCAAATCTGGCAAGGCCGGCCCTCACCCCTAGTCGGGCGGGCTTGTGGCTAGTGGTCGACACCTACCCGGCTAGGGGGCGAGGCCAACGCTTGCCTAGGCGAGGGCAAGCCCCGGTGAGGGCTCCCCTCGCCCGGTGTCGTCGTCGCCCGGCCAATGCTCGGCGAGGCCACCCCGGCCTAGGGGAGGGTTGGCCTTGCCTAGGCGACCTTGGCCGGGCCACACCCGAGTGAGAGCTACCCTCGCCAAGGCTCCTCCTCGCTCGGCCGGGCCTCGCCCGTGGCAAGCAAGGCCAGCAAGTGGGCTGTGGGCGTGGCCGGCCACCGGTAAAGGCCAAGAAAAAGCCAAAAAAAAAAAAAAGAAAAAGAAAGAAAAACAGAAAAAAATCAAAAAATTAAAATATTATTAAAAATTGTCCACATCAGCACCAACAATCCTACATTGCACTGCCGGCGTCCACGTCAGCATTTTCCGGTTAAAATTGGTCGAATGGACTGAATCAGCAAAAAATGAAAAGGTTTAGGACTCAATTGGCAAAGTTAAAAGGTTTATGACTGAATTCACAAAAGTGCAATAGATTTAGGACTTTTTGAACAATTTTCCCGAAATAAAGATTTAGGACTGATTTAGAAAAATTACAATAAGTTTAGGACTTTTTGGTAATTTTCTCTAATACAAACTACGACGCCATGAGGGTGGCCAATAAGAATTTTCCTAAAAACGGTGCAAGACGAGGGCATAATCTTAAGAAAGTGACAGAAGAATTTAAAAGTTGACAGTTTTGGACCATATAGCAGTTTCAGTTGAGCCTCATTGAAGCGCAACTTTCACCTTGGAATGTTTATAGTATTGTGGGTGGGCATTCATTAGATGTTTCTTTGACTCTTATAGCTTGTGTTGATTTTCGGCCGTGTAAACTCTGTACTAGCACTGCTGGCGGCCTCATAGACACCTTCATATTTTGTGGATAATTGTGATCTTTGCCTCAACCGCATTTATCTTTCACTATGACTAGTTGCTAGATGTTGTCACTTTCTTGGAAGGACGATAGTAGGTATGGCAATAATATCTCGCTTGCCATTGTCTGTTGTGATGCACCCCCCCTTTCTAGGCTTTGTGAGTTGTATTTTAAAAGTAAATCATTGTACAGGATGACAACCAAATGCCGTTTGTTATCTGTGTTTTCGGTTCCTTCACCGTATGATTATGGTTTTCCAAGCAACATGTCTCTACAGATAAAGAGACATGATAGAGAGAGAGACGACCACTACCTTCAACAAATTAACTGGCTTGCCTAGGAAGCGATTCTACCGAGCACGAGCTCACAACAATCCACTAAGCGATTCGCATTTTCCCGTTCCACTCTCCCCTAGTCAATTTGATTATTCCCTTCATTACCCTCCGTTGTTCCCTGCTCCATCTGATGATGATAAATCCCAAAAGGATTCAATTTGCTGACAGTGGCTGCAGCTTTAGAGGGCTACTAATTGCTCTTTCAACCGTATTTCCCGCCAAACTCATGATCGGGATGGAAATTAGGACAAGGTGACCGAATATGTGAAGGAGCGCATATTTCTGCATTGAGGACGACCAATCCCGGTCAATGCCAAAATATCTCAGTAGTACGGACCAACTCTATGAAGTACATTCCTAACTATTTTGAAAAAGGCCAACTGACGACCATGTTCTTCCCATTTCCGGATCCTCATTTTAAAGAGAAAAAAATCACTGTGGCAGGATGATTAGCCCACACTTGTTAGACGAGCATGCATATACTTTGGCTGTTGGAGGCATAATTTACACCATCACAGATGTTGACAAACTTGGTGAATGGATGAAGGGCTATTTGGAAAACCAATCTATGTTCGAGGCACTGACAGAGGAAGAACTCATGAACGATCCAGTGGTGAAGCTATTGACCAGGGCGACCGAAGAAGGCCAGAAGGTTGCCAGGAATGGTGGGCAGACATTTAACTTGCATTGGTTGCAAAGCTTTGATAAGGTATCTATTGCATTTAAGTTCTCATGCTGCAATTTCTTGGGTGCTTGTATTCTTCATTTCAGATCTCATTGAAATCTAGGTTTCTTTGCCCTTTGGTTTCAAATCTCGCGGTTTAGTTAAACATGGTAGGCTTTGTCCTTAAGTTGTCTTTCCTTGTTTAAACGGTCCTCTGGTTCATCTGCAAAATAGCATGTCGAAGATTGTATCACATCTAGGGCTATTCTGTGAATGATGGACTAGAGTTATACATTAGAAAATGGAATGACTGAAAAGTTATAATCAGCTTGTCTCATGCTAGACTACCAATAACATCTGTGAGATCTTGAATTTAGTTTGATTAATTAAGTACTTGATTAATGAAAAGCTAGATTTCGTTCAAAACTTACTTTGTATATTTGGACTATTATTCCTCGATAATCTTGGGGAAAGCAGAATGATCTAGCTGCTCCTTCAAGCTTTAACATCACCATGTGATGCTGAGACAGCCGTAACCACTTGAGATTGACATATAGTTTGATGTTATGCACAGAGTAATCTGTCTCATCTTTCTTGAATTGCCCATTGAATGAGGAAGTTTGGTAATGTTCCTACAATTTGCAGCATAATGTGCAAGTTATAGTATTCGTTCACTTCATATGGCATACTTTATCTTTCATGCCCAACCAATGAGTTGCATTCGAAAGAAATTTTTTGAGCTTCTTGTTACATTTTGGCACGTGAAACTGGCAGAGTTCTTTCTGTCGGGCTTTTATACGAATAGAAAGTCAATTTGCACTGTCTACAAACTTGTGTGCCAAAACCCGGAGTTATATTGCTCCTGTCCACCATACCAGCTATACAAATGGGACTCTTTGTTCACACTGCAAGGGAAGGGAAGCTGAATCGTATTGTAAAACGGTATCTCAAGATAAGCGTCTCTGCTGATGTTATATTTTCTTCCTGCACCTTAGTCGGATATATAGCACGCTGGTAAATTTGGTTACTTGCATAAAATGGTTGCCGTCTCCGAGCCCAATGAGATTTCTGGTAAGTTTTGGGGACAGTGCCGAGAATGCCAGGGTTCGTTTCATTGGGATATACTTTGCACAAGGTTCTACTTTGTTTCCTCGGGTACTTTTTAAGATAGCTCGTTTGTTATTCACATAATTGATATCATAACCTTTGCAGTCGGGATTGTCCCATATTTTACCGGAAAAAGAAAGCATAGAAACACGTGGCTGAAGCTCATCGGCAATTATTTAGATGGAACTTCTAAAATATCGACAGGCTTTGTGGTCTTCTTGTTGAGCTTATTACATGGCTGTAAATACATTGGATTTTTTTTTTTTATTTAGGAAGTTTTCTATTCTGATTTGATTTTGTTTGAATCCCACAAATCATGGGATTGTATCTTTTCTCCTATTTAGGCTTTGTTTCTGTTTTGTTTGCTAGGATTTCTCTGTGTATTAGCCTATAACTGTAACACTGTAAAGCTGTAGAATATGTTAATGATAATAAGAAATTATCTCCATCTAAAATTTTACACGGCATCAAGGGTGAAAGTCCTGAGTTCAACTCTTACCGGATTTTATTTACCTTCCTAATTAAATTTTCACGTCTATCTTTTCTTCGGAAGCTGCTGTCGAGTGACCCTCAACTGCGGTGTGGACTCCCTAGTTCCCTTCCAGTCCGTGACTTGTATATTGTGAGGGTTGCCTCAGCTTTGTTGGCTGTTTTTCCCTCTTTTCTCTTTGTTGGTGGCCACTGTTTGGCTGTTTCTTTGCTGCTGTCTTGGTTGCTTTGTAACCGTTCTTTTGCTGGTTGTGGTTCCTCCTTTCTCGACACCCTTCCACTCATTTTGACTTGTTTGTCATCATGAGTGTAAGTTTTTGGTGGCAAGCCCTCTTGCTGTACAGCTATGTAGCTTCTTGGTTAAAAATCAATATATCTCTTACCTTTTACCCAACAATTTAAAAAAAAAAAAAAAAAAAAAGACCAGATTAAGTGTGAAAGGAAAAGTGTTAGAATATTAATTTTAATCTTTTAAAATAATTGGCAATGGTTTCTATAAAAATCTACACTTCCTTCCTTCGCTGACAAATTGTGGTTAGCTAGTTAAATGTACTCAGAGATCTCCGTGTTGATTTGGGCGGACAAGCCGGATCCTCATATAACCAAGATGAGGGAAAAGTCAAAGTTGCTCCTGGTCTCTGGACAGAAGGAAGGGAAAAGAAATCTCTCACTCAGAGAGATGGTAGATGGAAAGTTGCCACTGAAGCCTTAGAACTTACTGATGCCTCCAACGAAAATATAGAAAAGCAATTTGGCTGCATTCATTACGGGTTATTGACAAGGAAAGATATCCCTCATCTTGTTCAAAAGGTTAAAGAAATGGCCCGTTAGGGGTTTTTGACAGAGTAAGAGTTCTGCTTACCTGTAGTCTCCTCGACTTCATTTATAAGTACAACATACTTCATACCTACTCTGATTCCCAGTTGTAGGCCATGAAATTGCCACGTGTTTGGTGTTATTCTTATCCTCCCAGCTTTTCTGTAATATATGTTTGCATGTATCACTATGGGGTGTCAAGTTATTATGCCTCCATTCACTTACATAACAGGAAAAGGATTAGCGACTGCAGTTTTGTACTGAGACTAGGAGAGACTGGAAATGTCAGTGTGAGCTTATCATAGGCACATTTGTAAAGTGAACACCGCTCTGGATGCCAATGTTAAGTCAACTGCGGAGATTTTTGAGACAATTCTGATCATATCTATTGTGGTCGACGAGAGGAGATACACTTCTGCTGCTGGTATAGCTTCTTTTGGTCAATCTAATTTTATCTTAATATGGATGGTGAATTTGATGACAAAGGTGATACCAATCTTAAAGATGGTTAGTAAATGTCTGAAAAATTCTAAGAAAATTCATGGGAAAAATGTCCTTGCTTATCAAATTCGGTTCTTTTTCCTCCGTTGACTTTTATCCTCTTCGGATCCAGCATTTTAGTCTTTCAATTTTCGTTAGGGTAGAGAGATGACTCTAAGTCTCGTCACCTAACGGTTTGTTAGAACTAAAGCACTGTGAAATTAAATCCGGAAGGATCTATTCTTAAAGGGGGAAAAGGCATTGTGATTTTCGAGGGATTCTCGACCCTCGGCACTTTGTAAATTGCATTCAAGCTCTCCTCTTCAGATTTGTATGGTTATGAAGAAAACTATTGGAAATGACAAGATAGGATAGGATCAAATACGAAATCTATCCATCGTTTGAGAAAATACAGAAAGTTAGGGTAAATATACACATCCAATCTATAAAAAAGGTTCAAATCCACTGAGAAGTACAAACACATCACAATTTGCTTAGGAGACGCAATCAATCAGCAAACAATTCACATTCACGACTAGGTTATCCATTTTGTAACTTAAAATCATCCGCTCATCTTCCCTTCTGCTGCTAGTACTCTCTTCAACGGTTACCGCAAGCAATGGCGCAAGTCGATGATTTGACAATCCAATGCCAATGCCAGGACTTTCACTATTGCTCTTGCGAGCATCAAAGCCCATGTCACTTAAGTATACAGTCTCAAATGGGTTGTGATCACAACTGTTGTATTTAGCTAAGTGGCACCGATACGGACACATCATACGTGACACGATTCGACACGACATGCCAACATGTCGTTTCTAAAAAAATAGAGAATTCTCACACATTAGAACATGTTATATATTAAATGTTATACATGATAAATTATCATTTTATGATTATTTTAATCAAATTAATCTGACTCAAATTCACTAATAAATAAATGTTGACAACTAATAAAGATTAGAGGGAAATTTAGAAAATAAATTTTGAATTCAAAATAATTCAACAGCCGGATTTTGGAGCCACTTCTTTGTTGGAGAAGTTGAGCGAAATTCTCCACCGGCGAGAGGTTGAGCAAAAATCTCCACCGGCGAAACAAACTCGAATTTTCGCTTTATAAATAGAGGGGTTCTTTTTCACCTTTCGGGGGAGAAGAAAATTCGAAAAAAAAAAAAAACTCAGAGCAAAATTCTATCGTTTAGGGGTGCTCCTTCATTTCGTTTTTAGAAAGTCAAAAGAAAAAGGTGGAGAGAAGAGAAGATACAGAGAGAGATGACGTGAAGGAAGGCAGAAAAGTAAAAGTGAGAGAGACAGGTGAGAGAAAGTGTCAGGAGAGTAAAAGTAAACAAAAAAAAAAAAGGGAGAAGAAAATAGGACACACTGTTCATCTTCCTCGTAGATTCCTCCTCCGCAAAGCACCACGCCGCTGTTGCCTCCACGACCGCGACTGTCTCCACCCGTGAAGCTTCCACTACGCTCCCCGCTGCCGACGCCAACCATCTCAGCTCGCCGCCGGTGAAACCCCCTCGCGACGCCTTCCCCGCGCCAACGTAGCCACCGGTCTCCCCACGAACCTCACCAAGACGACCCGACGTGCGCACCTCGCGCACCGACGCTTCCCTGCAACCCGCCGATCTCGCTCCCGACGTCTTGCCGAGCCGTGACCGCCGCGCCGCCCGAATCCTCCGTTGCAGCACACCGGTGACCCGTGAGCCCTCCTCGCCGACCTAGCCGCCGGACGCCTTGCCTCTCCACTCCCCTCGCAACGCCGGACCTGCGCTCGACGCCGTCCATCGCTCCGTGCTCTACCCCGCGACACCGAACCTACGCCTCGAAGCCAGCCGTGACCGCCGCGCTGCCCGAAGCCAGCCGCAACCTGCTGCTCGCAACCACCGTGCGCCACCGACGCCACGAAGCTGGTCCCGTTTGCCCTCGCCGCTTTGCTCACCGACGTCCCTTGCAACCAACGAACGCACAACACAACCTATTGCTGTTCTTGTTGCGCCATCACTGTCGCTGCTCCCATTTTTCCAAGCCTTAGGTAGTTTTTTTTTTTTATTATTCTTACTTTTCACTAACTTTTATCTTATTTTATTTATTTTGTTATTATTGTTCAATTTAGAATATTCAGATGTGTTTTTCTCTTATAAATCTCATAGACATTATCCTTAAGGCTTTATCCAAAAATTTTGTAATAATTACTTTGATTCGAGAGACATCGGATGATTTTTTTTTATTACATTAATTATGGGCTTCTTGGTGAAATTTTAATTGTTAAATCATAATAATTATTTAATTTGGTCCGTAAGACTTCGGACTAGATTATTTAATTATTTTGAGTTGTTGTGATGATTAGGGTTAAAATAATTGTTAATTTAACCTGTGAGGCGAAAAGTTATTTTTTCAATTATTTTGATTCTTTATTTAGTGGCTATATTAATTGTTTAGATTTAACCCTAATTTAATAATTATTCAACCAAAAAAAAAACTAAAAAAGAAACTAAAAAATCAAAAAAATCGAAAAATTCAAAAATTGTATGAGCATGTAGGACATTAGGGTTTAATATAATAGACACGTAGTTTAATCAAATTTTTAGGATTATATTTCTAGGATTGCATTTTTAGATAATATTTTTAGGACTGCATTTTTAGATATTTTAAAAGAAATAAGTTAGGATTAGACTTAAATAGCCTTTTTTTTAGAGTCTTAGATATAATTGGCACATTTTCATATTCTCATTTTTTTTTAAAAAAAAAATAGTTTTCTAAGACAGAATAGGGTTTGAGTCAAATTAATCCTAAAAATGGATTAGAAAATTACTTTAGATAGCTCAAGTAGGGTTTTTATTAGTTTTGAATTTCAAATAAAAAATAATACAAAAATACAAAAATCTAGGTGCATGTTAATTAGTTGCATAATATGATCATTTAATTAGAATTTATTAGTAAAGTTAGGTCATAAGGTGCATAATAACTAGTTCGCATAATAGATCCATTTAATTAGAATTTCCACATTAATAAGATTAAGTCATTTAGTGTTAAAATGCATTTTATAAAAGAACTCTAATTTTTAAGAAAATAAAAAAAAAATGAATGCTTGCTTTATGTGATGCAATTTGTTTACTTGAATATTTTAAATAATGGATGAGCACCCGTATGGTCACCACATTTGAATGATAGTAACTTAGGTTAAAATAAATCAGCTGCTTGCAAAAACATTTTGAAAAATTAAGAAGAAATGGTACCGAAAGGGCATTAGAAAATTCTAGTGTAACCAAGTCCCCGTACCCTTAGTCTCGGTTCGTAGGAGTAAAATAAATCTCCCTTTTATTTTACTTAGGTGTCTAATCGACCTACCATAAACGATTAGTGGCGACTCCTAATTAATAACATCTTGCATGTTAAATGTTTGAATCTTAAGTCGCGAATTGGTATGGGCTTGGGAGAGCCCGAGCTAAGTCTAAAAGCTTAGTAGTACATTAACCTAGTTTTAGGTGGTGAACCCGAAAAAATTAGGTTGCGACAACTTGGCGACTCCACTGGGGACTTGTGTTAAAACACTTAGTGGACTTAGGCCAATTTTCTTTTTCTTTTTTTTTGAAAAAATGTTTTTGTTTGGCAGCAAGGATCCCAGGTACGTCCTTAACATTCCTAAGGTGTTAAATGTTCTTGCAGATGGGAGGTATAAGGGGAGTAGTCTTTGTTAACCCGTCTTGCAGGTTGGAGTAAGGATGAATGTTTGAATTAAAATTATAGAAGTGTTGTTTGTATTTAAACTGTTGTGCATGTTTTATTGTTTTTAGCACTACACTATTGCACACACAACCTGCTGCCGGACCTGGGCTGCGATAGGATTCCTAGGATGGTGTTGAGAAGGATACTTCCTTTAAAGCGAGACTACTATATAAAGGTTGACCTTCTCTTCCCGAAAGTTCTTCATGGTGTCGAATGTGCTTGTCCATATCCGCGAGACTGCGTGATTATTGGGTATTCCATTCGACCGAGCCGGAGTTAGGGGACCCGACACGTTAATGCGAGACCGCAACGGTCGATCATCCTCTTAGCTCCACTTTGTTAAGCCGTTTAGACAGAAATCGAGCCTCACTTTTCATGTGTGTGTGATTGTCATCTATTTCCAGTGAAAGTAAGTTGTTTAAATTATTTGCAATTTATTTACTTCATTGTAATTTTTTTCTGTCCATGACAATTAGGTTTCGTCGTCAGTCTTATTTTATATGCAATGGGGAAAACCGACGTACAATTCATTTCCACTCCCAAAAAAGAGCTCAAAAGGTGGTTGGATCAATTAGATCAAGATGGTCAGAGATATGTGAAAGCCAGGATCGCCCGACTTCTCCCGTTGTTAGAAATCAACATCCATTCTAGTGTTATACAGGCGTTGCCTCAGTTTTGGTGTCCACAGACTTCCAACGCTCGAAGAATATAGTATTGCCATTGGAATGCCCCTGGACAAGGAACTTGTTAGGCCGCCTATCGGTATAGATTCTATCTCTGAATTATCTCAATTTTTAAAAATCAAAGCCGAAAGAGTAAGGAAAGTCATCAAAGCTAACTGTTTTGCATGTCCATTTTCATTCTTAGAAAAATGTTTTGCAGACCAACCAATGATTTCAAAAGCCAGGATTTTCATGTTAGCATTTTTTGGGCTAATCAATTTTCCTTATCGAAAAAATGCCATTAATCCTGCAATTTCATGGGTGGTTAATCGGGTTTGTGGCGGGCTAAATTATGTGAATATGATTTTAGCTGAAACATTTTTGTCATTAACCCGTTTCAAACAAAATGAGGAAAGGACAATGCGTGCCCTCCCGAACTTTTGCAAATATGGTTTTTCTCCCACATAAGAGGGTTTGGGCATCTTATAAAACAATTCAGGATAGACGATTCTCGACATCTCATACAAAAATTTACGGTTCTAGAACGTTTTTCCCCACATAAACAATATGCCCGTTGGATTAATTTTTTGAAAAACCCTAATCCTAAGGTATTCTTATGGCATACTAAATGGCTCCACATTGAGGAAGCTCGCTTTTAACACAAACATGATGGACCAATCCCGCTGCTGGGCCTTTCCGGTGCTACTTCCTATTATCCACATAGAGTGGCCCGTCAGTACAAAGCTCTTCAAGAAATTCCTCCACCTCTTAGGACAGATTTGTTCCAAGTTCGTTTCATTCGAAAGGATTATGACTACTTCAATGAGATCCAGGAGATCATTACTACATGGAGCGAATGTTATCCAGAGAAGATTTTGGTGCCCATGAGACTGAAGGGTGTGGAGGAGATTCACCATGCATCGTCGTTCTACATCCAACAACACCGGATTCCTGCTGCCTTGCGTCCAGTAGTCCCTGATGTGACCGAGAAGCCCACCCAACGAGCACAAATTGAGCATCTTAAGCGGAAAGTGGAAATGCTCGAAGTTGAAAATAACAAGTTTCGCAAGGCGTTGGGTTCCCGAAAGCATATAAAATGAGATATTTTGTTTTCTTAGTTCAATGTCTAGGGACTTTTATTTCAGTTCAATGTTTTCAGTTTTTAGTTTGATGTTTAGGGACTTGAATTTCAATTCTTAGTTTAATGTTAGGAAGTTTGGTTCAATGTTTAAAATAAATCTTGAATAAAATCAAGCGATTAGATCATTGTCATGGGCCAATCTCATTTATTATAATACTCACTGTATTTTTTCTTAGGTAACAACACGGCTCATCCAAGATCACCAATCTGTACTCGTTCTAGGGCAACAATGGCTGATAACACCAAACAAGTGCGTGTTGCCGAACAAGCTCGTATCGTCACCCTCGAAACGGAGATGAAGCAAGTCCTGAATGTTCTTGAGCGGCTCTCTAAGCAAATCGACTCTCTCCAGGTAAACACTGTCCCACCAGCTCCGTAAGTTGAAGTTGTGTTACCACAACATGCTCCCATGGCTGATTCGAGGGATAAAGGCAAGAACACATCCACAGTTGATCCATCATCCTCTGATGGTGCTTCCAAGGAAAAAATTACTAACGTGCCTCAAATTGTTGTTGATGAGGAGGTACAAGTGATACACTCGGCTGTACCGAAGACAAAACAAGAAAAACGCATGGCAAAGATCGAGGAGAAACTCAAGCAGCTGCAGGGTTCGTTTATCCAAGGCCCAACTGATTTGTCCCACTATGCAAAGGTCAAGATGCCGAAGAAGTTCAAAATGCCGGACTTTGAAAAGTATGATGGCACCTCTTGCCCGAAGATCCATTTGCAGACATATGTGGTCAGGATGACCCAATATGTTGACAACATCCCCTTGATGATTCAACAATTTCAGGCAAGCTTGACAAGACCGGCATTACAGTGGTACATTATGAAGAAAATTAATCTTCTGGAGACTTGGGAGGATTTGACCGATGCCTTTTTCAAGCAATATAAGTATAATATTGATGTCACTCCATCTCGAGAGGATTTACTTCGCACTGAGAAGAAGAGGACGGAATCTTTCAAGGCATATGTCACGAGATGGAGGACCATAGCTGCTCAGATTACACCGGAGCCGACAGAAAAGGAGCTGATGGATTTGTTCATGAAGACACTCCCGCCTGAATATCGAAACCAAATGTTGGGATCGACTGCCGAGTCGTTCAATAAGCTAATCCCTGTTGGCGAACGAATTGAAGTAGCATTGCGTGATGGATGGGCGTCAAATCAAACCAGCTTGTATAGGAGAGTCTCAGTGAAGAAGGATAAGGAGCTCGTAGCGGAAATTAATGCAGCTTATGTTCAACCCCTCGCCCGTCTTGAACACTCAACGGGGAGGAGCGCGACCATTCTACAGCCAGCAGAAGAGCTCTTCCAAGCGTCAATTTACGCATCTTCCTAAACCATTGTCTAAAATCTTGCCAACCCTTCAGAAGAAAGGATTACTCGCTAAGGAGCCTAAGTGACCTAATCCTGAACGTTTCCCCAACTATGATCCTTCTAAGACATGTGCTTACCATATGGGGGAGGTAGGACATTCTGTTGATGATTGCTATACACTGCGACACAAAATCCAGAATCTGTTGGATGCCAAGGTGGTTTCATTCCGTGATGCACAGCCAAACATCCAGAATAATCCACTCCCTGATCACCCAGAAGCTGTAAACGCCATTTTCAGTTTTGATGTTGGTCGAATGAGGAGCTCGAAAGCACATGTGAACGATGTTTATAATGGTTTAGTTCGAGTTGGATACTACTTAGATATAGAGGAGCCTACTATGTCTCAGAAGGTACAAAGAGTTAAGGCAATGTCCAATAAGGGAGTGATTGTCTACGCGGATCCTGCCGACACCGTTTCAACTATCACTCCAATCATTATTGATCTTGAAGAGGAGTCTTCTGATTTTGAAGATGAGCTTGCTGGTTTAAACATTGGAGCTAACGATCCCCTAGCTTTTGACATGCCGCCGTTGGAAGATGCATCGGATGAAGATGGATTAATCATCAATGATGTGCCACCACCAGATGATGAAGAATTGATTCTTGATGTTACGCAACCTTATGCTTACACAAGTAATAAGGCGGTACCATGGTGTTATGATGCAGAGATAGATGTAGTCACTCGATCGGGACGCACTTACACTCAGGCCAACTCGCAACCTGTTAAGCCAGTCACTGATGAGGAGGCTAAAGAATTCTTAGCGGTAATTAAGGCAAGCGAGTATAGCGTAGTGGACCAACTTCGTAAAATGCCGGCACAAGTCTCCATATTAGAGTTACTTTTGACATTGGAGAAACATCAAAAAGCCTTGATGAAAGTCCTTAATGAAGTACATGTCCTAGAGTCCATTGAACCTAAGAAGTTGGGGGAATTCGTGGGGGCCATTTTCTTAAACGACCAGATTACTTTCTCAGATGATGAAATCCCAGATGAAGGGAGAGGACACAGCAAAGCCCTTTATATCTCAACCAAGTGTCGAAAAACCTTGGTGTCCTGTATAATGGATCGGCTTTAAACATATGCCCTCTTGCAACTCTAAAACGTCTTGAGTATGATTTGGGGAAAATTCGCACGGCTAAAACCTCTGTTCGAGCATTTGATGGAACCAAAAAAGAAGCAGTTGGAGAAGTTGATTTAGACTTGCAAATAGGGCCAATGTTATTTAATGCAGCTTTTCAGGTCCTGGACATACCTACAGCCTTCAACTTTTTGTTAGGTCGTCCATGGCTTCATGCAGCAGGGGCAGTTTCTTCAAGTCTTCACCAGAAAGTGAAGTTCGTGACAGAAGGGAAGCTTATTACAGTTCGAGGAGAGGATGAGTTCAAGATTTATCATGAGACGGCTATCCCTTATATTGAGCCGGATTGCAAAGAAGAATCCATTTTTCAAGCATTTGAGTTGGTTTCGACCATTCATATCTCTGAAGGCACCGCCCTACCCACTCCAAAGTTATCAAAGTCAGCGATCATGGTAGGCAAGACCATGGTCGGGAGCGGTTTTGTTCCGTGTAACGGTTTAGGCCGACATGGTCGGGCACTCGCCAACCAATTGAGGCCGGGCAGAATTCATATACTACTGGATTGGGCTATCGTGGTAGAGGTGGATGATCCTATAGAGGAAGAGGAAGAGGACAAGGACGAACTGGTTTCATTATACCCCATATTAGGTCCACATTCCTTGGGCCTGCGAAAATGATGCATGAAGAAGGGGCGATCGATACCTATGTTCAATACCCCAAGCCTCCAGGTGTTGATGTTGATGTTATTCCTGTCGGATGGGGAGAAGCAGACAAGCCAGTTGCAAACACCATTCGATCCACTGGAAAAGACGACGCACTCGGAGGAATGGCCGAATTATTCAAAGAGAATTTCGTGTTTGCCATTGACGAAGTTCAGGAGTAGGAGAATTTTAATTATTTGCACACTCCTCTACGCAGGAGTTTTTATTGCTTTCCATATTTGCATTTTCATTCCTAGGTTTTTTATCATGTAATTTGCTTTTTCATCCAATAAAATTTTCATGTTTTGAGGGCATGTTGAAGTACACCAAACCGGCCCGGTGATGATATCCAGCCGATAAAAGAAAAGAAAAATCCAAGGAGAATTCGAGGCCTGGGCTTCATCATGCTTCCTCGTGTCAAGAATTTTAAAATAAAAGGAGTTTTCGCCAAAGAATTTCGTAAAAAGAATTTCAAAAAAAATCTGGGTGACCCTTTTTGTTTTTCTGATCCATCTACATTCCGTTTCAGGGATGATCGTATAGCATGCAAAGGCATGGAAATGATCCAATCCACTGCGACATGTGCCAATAATGATGATCCCAAAGACTCGATCAAAGATTACATTGAGATGCAACGTAGCTGGGAGCAGCACGAAAAAACCAAGGCTCTCACTTCCGAGCAAACCATCACTATTAATTTAGGTGACACTGAAGAAGCCAGAGAGGTGAAAATTGGGGCAAGTCTCCCCAAAGATGAGGCCAAGCACTTAATTCAGCTACATGAAGGAATATCAGGATATCTTTGCGGGGACCTATGCTGATATGCCCTGGTTTAGACCCGTCAATTGTGGAGCATTGTCTACCTACTAATCCGAATGTGCCACCTAAGAAGCAAAGGTTGCGGAGAACTAAGCCCGAGCTTTCAAAGAAGATAGAGGAAGAAGTGATGAAGCTATTGAAGGTGGGATTCATTGAAGTCTCACAATACCCCGAATGGGTGGCCAACATTGTTCCAGTAATGAAGAAGGACGGTCGGGTTCGAGTTTGTGTTGATTATCGAGATCTGAACAAGGCTAGTCCAAAAGATGATTTTCCGTTACCACACATAGACGTCCTTGTGGATAGTACCGCTGGTTTTGAACTATTCTCATTTATGGATGGTTTTTCCGGATACAATTAAATAAGGATGAAGGAGGAAGACAAGGAGAAGACTGCCTTTATTACCCCATGGGGAACCTTTTAGTATAAAGTTATGCCCTTCGGACTAAAAAATGCCGGGGCAACGTACCAGCGAGCCATGATAGCACTGTTTCATGACATGATGCATCAAGAAGTTGAGGTCTATGTTGATGATATGATTGCAAAGACTCGACCTGGGAAAAGCCACGTCGAGATCTTGAAAAAGCTGTTTGATCGGCTCCGTGAGTTCAAGCTTCGACTAAATCCTGCTAAGTGCGTGTTCGGAGCAACATCTGGTAAATTACTTGGATTCATTGTGAGCAGTAAAGGGATTGAAATTGACCCGGCTAAAGCTAAGGCCATTTGTGAGCTCCGACCTCCGTCAACGGTGAAAGAAGTCCGGAGTCTATTGGGGAGGTTGAATTACATTGCTCGATTCATTTCTCAACTTTCTGAAACCGCCAAGCCGTTCTTCAAGTTTCTAAAGAAGAATGCACGAGTCAATTGGGATGATGAATGTCGAGAAGCGTTCGACAAGTTGAAGTGTTACTTGATGAATCCACCAATGCTTGTCCCGCCATCACCGGGCATCCTTTAATTCTCTACCTCACCATTCATAGTGAGTCACTAGGGGCGATGTTAGCTCAAGAAAGTCCCGTTGACAGAAAAGAACGAGCCATTTATTACTTGAGCAAGAAGTTCACCGTATCAGAGCTGAAGTATCCTGATGTCGAAAAGACTTGTGCGGCTTTGGTGTGGGTATTGCATAGATTGCGACAATACACATTGCATCACCAGACTTTCCTCGTGACTGAGAACGACCCCATCATGTACTTACTTGATCGACCCGCTTTGTTGGGTAGGATGGCCAAATGGCAAATTTTAATTTCCAAATTTGATGTGCAATTCATGCCACAAAAGTCGGTTAAGGGACGAGTGATCGCTGACCTATTGGCTGAGAATTCATGAATCTCTAATAACAATGATAGTCTCCTTGATGATCGTGTCTTGAATGTGAATGAAGACTTGTGGAAGATGTTCTTTGATGGAGCTGTAAACTTGTCTAGTTCTGGTACTAGGGCAGTTCTAATATCCCCAGATGGACAACACCATCCAGTCGCTGCAAAATTGATATTTCCATGCATTAACAATGTGGCTGAGTATGAAGCTTGCATCCTCGGGCTTCAGGCTGCAATTGATATAGGCGTGGACAAGTTAAAAGTGTTCGGAGATTCCACACTAATCATAATGCAGACCGTAGGTGAATGGAAGACCAAGGAAGCCAAGTTGCCCCCATACCATAAGTATTTAGAAGATCTGGTGGAAAAGTTCGAGGAAGTTTCGTTCGAGTACTTGCCGAGGTCTCATAATCAATTTGCAAACGCACTTGCAATGTTGTCTTCCATGTTGCAAGTCACTGATGGGTTAGAGGTTGAGCCTCTGAAAATCGACATTTTGCCGAAGCCAATTTATTGCATGGTAGTGACAGATGAACCAGATGGAAAACCATGGTACCATGACATCATGACCTATATTCAAAAGCGAGAGTTCCCGAAGGTAGCAATCCAGCTGACCGAAAGCATCTCATGAAACTTGCCTCCAAATTCTTTATTAGTGGGGATACATTGTACAAACGATCCTTCGATTCTGTCCTACTTAGATGTGTCAATGCTAAGGAAGCCACTCAGTTGATGGAAGAAATGCATGAAGGAGTGTATGGTCCTCACATGAGCGGCCACATGTTAGCAAAGAAGATATTGAGACTAGGCTATTTCTGGCTGACCTTGGAGACGAATTGTATTCAACATGTCCGTAGTTGTCACCGTTGTCAGATTTATGGAGACAAGATAAATGTTCCTCCAAATGAGTTGCATCAACTGTCAAAATCATAGCCTTTTTCGATGTGGGGGATTGATGTAATTGGCCCAATTAATCCGAAAGCCTCGAATGGTTATCGTTTCATCCTTGTCGCTATCGATTATTTCACAAAATGGATAGAGGCAGCATCCTATGCAGTTGTCACCGCAAAGAATGTCGTGAAGTTTGTGCGACGGGATATTATTGCCCGTTATGGTGTGCCTGAAGCCATTATCACAGATAACGGGACAAACTTGAACAACAAACTTGTCGATGATTTGTTCAAAGAATTCAAAATTCATCATTTGAATTCATCACCCTATCGCCCTCGATGAATGGTGCGGTTGAAGCAAAGCGAATAAGAATATCAAGAAAATTCTGTCAAAGACAGCTGATAACTATCGTGATCGGCATGAGAGACTTCCTTATGCTCGATGGCGTATAGGACTTCGGGGGTTCGTAACTCTCGGGGCAACTCCTTTTCTCCGGTGTATGGCATGGAAGCAGTCCCCGCCAATTGAAGTAGAAATCCCTTCTCTAAGAGTTTTGTCTCGTCTAAGCTTACGGAAGCTGAATGGGCACAACAGAGGTATGACCAACTCAATTTGATTGATGAAAAGTGATTGAAGGCCATATGTCATGGTCAATGTTATCAACAGCGGGTGGCCAAGTCCTTTAATCGGAAGGTTCGCCCAAGGCATTTCAAGGTCCATGATTTGGTGCTACGCAAGATGCTACCAATTATCCTTGATCCTCGTGGCAAGTTCACTCCAAATTACAGTGGGCCATACATCGTGAAGAAAGTACTTCCCGGAGGTGCTTTAATCTTGGCAGAAATGGATGGGCGTGAATTCACAAATCCTGTAAATTCTGATGCTGTAAAGAAATACTATCCATGAATAAAAGGGCTTGTAAAAAACCTTTTCCTCACTCAAAGTTGGTCAAATCTCTAGTGTATAATGTTGCATGTTCTATTTTTGCAGGGGCAAAGGATGGATATTAGCAACGGTGTCTTTTATCTTTGTAAGGAACCTCTACGAGTTCTCTTGCAAAGAGAGGCAAGACATGGGCATTTAACAGCTTTGACTTTATGATTTGGCCTTTTTGTCATTATAGAATGCTTTCATTATAGAATGCTTTCACATGACGTGCAATTCACCAATTCCACTTGAAATTTATCAAAATGGATAATTCAATGAAGGATGTTGAATTACTTGAACATGTTAAATGATGCTAAATGAGGTGTGAAAGGCAAGCCTAAATCCCATACACAGTCCCCTGTCTATACATTGTGAGGTGAGTATAGAAACATTTTGTGTTTCAAGATGAAGAGTTTTCTTGCAAGAAGTACGGCAGCTGAAATGACGAGAGGTAGTTCATTTGTTTGTCCCAAACAATACAGATAATCCATTGTTTAACCCTTTTGAGCCCAAATACTTGAAAAATTTCTTTCATACTACCCCTGTCAAGGACCACCCCACATCGGGGCAAATGGAAGTAAGTTGACATCATAGGAGAGTGAAATGGATAGAAATTTTCTTGCTCTCACTTGCATCAATCTTCAAGTCATGCTATTACATTAAATTCATGTGGTAATTTAAGTGCCTTAGGATGACGAAGAGCGTTTCTTTCACTATTCTACACACTTATATCATTTGCATAGCCCACTTGAGCCTATGAATTCATTTCATGTCAAACCTAGTTAGTGATCATCCCCCACACTGGGGCAAAATGAAAGACAATCATTCGAATAGCATGGTCTAAAATGCTGATGAAAGAAGACTGTGTGAGTCCAAAGAAAATAAGTGCAAAAAATAAGGGGCATGAAAAAGCAGTGTGCCTAGTAAAAGCAAGGCCAATGCCTGTGAAAAGAAGAGGAAAATGACTGATGAATTGGGGGGGCATAAAAAGCGGTGTGCCTGATTGATGCCCATCATCAAAGAAAATGATTTTGAGAAAAGATCTCTAGTTGAATAATCATTGGCATTAGTGATAAACTCTTAAGCCAATAAAGAAATCTGTCAAGAAGACAATCCATGGGCCTAACGATCCTTTCATTTCTCAAACCCAAGAACCAAGCCTATGTTACATCCCTTACAAAGTCTCTTCAGATTAGGGCACTTGAATTAACATAGGAATTCATATGTTTTAAGCATTGCTCGAAGAAGTGCGAGCAAGATTATTTCTTTCTCATTTTGCAGGGTTCTTGACTTGTAAACCCGGAGATGATTACAGAATGGTTCTTTCAATAGCCTTGACTCAAAGAGTCCCTTTTGCTAAGCCATTGACCAGACCCACATTACAATCCTTGTCAAAGATCTCTCAAATTGGTAAGGTTGTACTGCTTGCAAGAAAATTCGAACTGTTGTCGACAAGATGATGATAAGATTGAGTGATATATTCCCGCATCAATGGTCGGGACAAATAACCCCTCCTAAATGAGAGTGAGTGAAAAGTCTTTCACACCAAAAGTGTCTCGTTTAGCATGTTCAAGAAATTCACAGCTTAGTGAAAGTTGTCTTGATAATTTTTCCTGGTGGAAGTTTGAAAAGCCATCATGCATGGACGTTCATTGAATAAAATGAATTTTTCCTCAAAGACCAAAAAAATTGTCTTTGAAACCCTGAGTTTGTTCAGTCATCTTGGTGCTTGATGAGAATTCCAAGTACCCATTTGTAAAATATTTTCAAATGTCTAATGTGAACCCCAGATATTTGAACCCTTAAATGCTTGATGTGACTTCCAAGTATGTCTTTTCAAGCGTCTGATGTGATTTCCAGATGTTTAGAATTTCTAGGTGCTTGGGATTTGATGAGAGTCCCAAATCCCCCAAAGATTTTTCTTGATTCAGTTTGATTTAGGCGACCGTAGAATGGTACGGGTCCTAAACAACATTTATTGCTCTAACAAAGCGACCGTAGAATGGTACGGGTCCCTGGAAAGCAGTTTCCCCATTCAGGCGACGGTAGAATGGTACGAGTCCTGAAAATCAATTTTCCGTCAAGGCGATGTAGAATGATGCGAGTCCTCGACAATACCTATTCCCTATTTAGGCGACCGTAGAATGGTACGGGTCCTAGACAAAACCTATTTCCCTATTCAGGCGACCGTAGAATGGTACGGGTTCTGGAAGGTAAATTCTCATTTAGGTGACCGTAGAATAGTACGGGTCCTAGACACAACCAAACACTGTCATACTGGGCGACCGTAGAATGGTACGGGTCCTAGGAAAGCAGTTTCTTTGTAAAGTTATGTTACTATTTTAGGCGACCGTAGAATGGTACGGGTCCTGGACATGTAACACCGACTGCCTAGAACTACTCTATCTTTCTTGAAGGTGGGTTATTCTGGGTGCTTGGGATCTAATGAGAGTTCCAGACTTTGAGCCTTTCAATTATATGAAGAGATTTCCATATGTTTGTTAAATCTCATAGGAATCATTACTCACCTGATAATACTTTTCAAAATCTCCAGATAAGTATGACAGGTACTTGTTCTTCTTTGCATTTTGCATTTCATTAAGCATGGACACATAGAAATATATGCTCTCGATAAAATCATTGCATTTACATTGCATTATTGCATGACCTTGCATTTCAAAAAGAATTAAATTTATTTGAAAAAGAGGTCATTAACATTTGAATATACATTCCATATTCATTTTGCATTTATTTTGCATTTGCATTTCATTGAGCATAGACACATTGAAATATATGTTCTTGACCAAATCATTGCATTTACATGGCATTCTTTATTGCATGACATTGCATTTATTTGAATCCATTTCTTTAAAAAAAAAATCATTACAATTAACATTTGCATATGCATTTCATATTCATTTTGCATTCATTTTTCATGATCTAAATTTAGGTGTCATTTATCTTTGAAGGAAACCTCTACGAGCTTCCCTTCAAAGAGGGGCAGCTGTTGACACCTAATTTAGATTCAATTTTTAGAAAATAAAAGATTAGAGGGAAATTTTGAAAAGAAATTTTGAATTCAAAATAATTCAACAGCCGGATTTTGGAGCCATTCTTTGTTGGAGAAGTTGAGCGAAAATCTCCACCGGCGAGAGGTTGAGCAAAAATCTCCACCGGCCAAACAAACTCGAATTTTCGCTTTATAAATAGAGGGGTTCTTCTTCACCTTTCGGGGGGACGAAAATTCGAAAAAAACTCAGAGCACTCAGAGCAAAATTCTATCGTTTAGGGGGCTCCTTCATTTGGTTTTCAGAAAGTCAAAAGAAAAAGGTGGAGAGAAGAGAAGATACAGAGAGAGATGACGTGAAGGAAGGCAGAAAAGTAAAAGTGAGAGAGACAGGTGAGAGAGAGTGTCAGGAGAGAAAAAGTAAACAAACAAAAAAAAAGGAGAAGAAAATAGGACACACTGTTCATCTTCCTCGTAGATTCCTCCTTCGCGAAGCACCACGCCGATGTTGCCTCCATGACCGTTTAGGGGGGCTCCTTCATTTGGTTTTCAGAAAGTCAAAAGAAAAAGGTGGAGAGAAGAGAAGATACAGAGAGAGATGACGTGAAGGAAGGCAGAAAAGTAAAAGTGAGAGAGACAGGTGAGAGAGAGTGTCGGGAGAGAAAAAGTAAACAAAAAAAAAAAAAAAAAGGAGAAGAAAATAGGACACACTGTTCATCTTCCTCGTAGATTCCTCCTTCGCGAAGCACCACGCCGCTGTTGCCTCCACGACCGTTTAGGGGGGCTCCTTCATTTGGTTTTCAGAAAGTCAAAAGAAAAAGGTGGAGAGAAGAGAAGATACAGAGAGAGATGACGTGAAGGAAGGCAGAAAAGTAAAAGTGAGAGAGACAGGTGAGAGAGAGTGTCAGGAGAGAAAAAGTAAACAAAAAAAAAAAGGAGAAGAAAATAGGACACACTGTTCATCTTCCTCGTAGATTCCTCCTCCGCGAAGCACCACGCCGCTGTTGCCTCCACGACCGTTTAGGGGGGCTCCTTCATTTGGTTTTCAGAAAGTCAAAAGAAAAAGGTGGAGAGAAGAGAAGATACAGAGAGAGATGACGTGAAGGAAGGCAGAAAAGTAAAAGTGAGAGAGACAGGTGAGAGAGAGTGTCGGGAGAGAAAAAGTAAAAAAAAAAAAAAAAAAAGGAGAAGAAAATAGGACACACCTGTTCATCTTCCTCGTAGATTCCTCCTTCGCGAAGCACCACGCCGCTGTTGCCTCCACGACCATTTAGGGGGCTCCTTCATTTGGTTTTCAGAAAGTCAAAAGAAAAAGGTGGAGAGAAGAGAAGATACAGAGAGAGATGACGTGAAGGAAGGCAGAAAAGTAAAAGTGAGAGAGACAGGTGAGAGAGAGTGTCGGGAGAGAAAAAGTAAACAAAAAAAAAAAAAAAAAGGAGAAGAAAATAGGACACACTGTTCATCTTCCTCGTAGATTCCTCCTCCGCGAAGCACCACGCCGCTGTTGCCTCCACGACCGTTTAGGGGGCTCCTTCATTTGGTTTTCAGAAAGTCAAAAGAAAAAGGTGGAGAGAAGAGAAGATACAGAGAGAGATGACGTGAAGGCAGGCAGAAAAGTAAAAGTGAGAGAGACAGGTGAGAGAGAGTGTCGGGAGAGAAAAAGTAAACAAAAAAAAAAAAAGGAGAAGAAAATAGGACACACTGTTCATCTTCCTCGTAGATTCCTCCTCCGCGAAGCACCACGCCGCCGTTGCCTCCACGACCGTTTAGGGGGCTCCTTCATTTGGTTTTCAGAAAGTCAAAAGAAAAAGGTGGAGAGAAGAGAAGATACAGAGAGAGATGACGTGAAGGAAGGCAGAAAAGTAAAAGTGAGAGAGACAGGTGAGAGAGAGTGTCAGGAGAGAAAAAGTAAAAAAAAAAAAAAAAAAAAAAGGAGAAGAAAATAGGACACACTGTTCATCTTCCTCGTAGATTCCTCCTCCACGAAGCACCACGCCGCTGTTGCCTCCACGACCGCGACCGTCTCCACTCGTGAAGCTTCCACTACCCCCCCCGCTGCCGACGCCAACGATCTCGGCTCGCCGCCGGTGAAACCCCTCGCGACGCCTTCCCCGCGCCGACGTAGCCACCGGTCTCCCGCGAACCTCACAAAGACGACCCGACGTGCGCACCTCGCGCACCGACGCTTCCCTGCAACCCGCCGATCTTGCTCCCCCGACGTCTTGCCGAGCTGCGATCGCCGCGCCGCCCCGAATCCTCTGTTGCAGCACACCGGTGACCCGCGAGCCCTCCTCGCCGACACAGCCGCCGGACGCCTCGCCTTTCCACTCCCCCGCAACGCCAGACTGCGCTCGACGCCGTCCATCGCTCCGTGCTCTACCCCGCGACACCGGACCTACGCCCGAAGCCAGCCGTGACCGCCGCACCGCCCCAAAGCCAGCCGCAACCCGCTGCTCGCAACCACCGTGCGCCACCAACGCCACGAAGCTGGTCCCGTTTGCCCTCGCTGCTCTCGCTCACCGACATCCCTTGCAACCAACGAACGCACAGCACGACCTATTTGCTGTTCTTGTTGCGCCATCACTTGTCATTTTGCTCCCACTTTTCCAAGCCTTAGGTAGTTTTTTTTTTTTTTATTATTCTTACTTTTCACTAAATTTTATCTTATTTTATTTATTTTATTATTATTGTTCAATTTAGAATATTCGGATGTGTTTTTCTCTTATAAATCTCATAGACATTATCCTTAAGGCTTTATCCAAAATTTTTGTAATAATTAGTTTGATCCGAGAGACATCGGATGATTTTTTTTATTACATTAATTATGGGCTTCTTGGTGAAATTTTAATTGTTAAATCATAATAATTATTTAATTTGGTCCGTAAGACTTTGGACTAGATTATTTAATTATTTTGAGTTGTTGTGATGATTAGGGTTAAAATAATTGTTAATTTAACCTGTGAGGCGACAGGTTATTTTTTCAATTATTTTGATTCTTTATTTAGTGGCTATATTAATTGTTTAGATTTAACCCTAATTTAATAATTATTCAACCAAAAAAACTAAAAAGAAACTAAAAAAAAATCAAAATATTCAAAAATTGTATGAGCATATAGGACATTAGGGTTTAATATAATAGACACGTAATTTAATCAAATTTTAGGATTATATTTCTAGGATTGCATTTTTAGATAATATTTTTAGGACTGCATTTTTAGATATTTTAAAAGAAATAAGTTAGGATTAGACTTAAATAGCTTTTTTTTTTAGAGTCTTAGATATAATTGGCACATTTTCATATTCTCATTTTTTTTTTATAAAAAAAAAAAATAGTTTTCTAAGATAGAATAGGGTTTGAGTCAAATTAATCCTAAAAATGGATTAGAAAATTACTTTAGATAGCTCAAGTAGGGTTTTTATTAGTTTTGAATTTCAAATAAAAAATAATACAAAAATACAAAAATCTAGGTGCATGTTAATTAGTTGCATAATATGATCATTTAATTAGAATTTATTAGTAAAGTTAGGTCATAAGGTGCATAATAACTAGTTCGCATAATAGATCCATTTAATTAGAATTTCCACATTAATAAGATTAAGTCATTTAGTGTTAAAATGCATTTTATAAAAGAACTCTAATTTTTAAGAAAAAAAAAAAAAAATGAATGTTTGCTTTATGTGATGCAATTTATTTACTTGAATATTTTAAATAATGGATGAGCACCCGTATGGTCACCACATTTGCATGATAGTAACTTAGGTTAAAATAAATCAGCTGCTTGCAAAAACATTTTGAAAAATTAAGAAGAAATGGTACCGAAATGGCATTAGAAAATTCTAGTGTAACCAAGTCCCCGTACCCTTAGTCTCTGGTTCGAAGGAGTAAAATAAATCTCCCTTTATTTTACTTAGGTGTCTAATCGACCTACCATAAATCGATTAGTGGCGACTCCTAATTAATAACATCTTGCATGTTAAATGTTTGAATCTTAAGTCGCGAATTGGTATGGGCTTGGGAGAGCCCGAGCTAAGTCTAAAAGCTTAGTAGTCCATTAACCTAGTTTTAGGTGGTGAACCCGAAAAAATTAGGTCGCGACAATAAATAAATAATAAAAAAGAGCTAGAATGAATTTACACTAAAAAATTAATCCATCATTTGTTAATATCACTCATTGTTTTAATTTGACAAATTCAACTCCATTCCAATAAGACATAAAACTTGGAGGAAAAAAAAAACAATCCACATTATGGACTTGAGTATTAGAGAGTGTTGGAAAAGAAGAGAAAAAAAAACAAACTTAGGGGGTGAATTGTGCATCATGAAAAATGAGAGTCAGAAGAGAAGAGAAGACTGGGTTTTTCTTCTTTCCCCATTTATTATTGTAATTATTATTTTTATGATTTTACATATTTACATTTTGACTCATCTTTTATTGAAAATTTTTAAAATTAACCCTATGCGCGTTGAAATTACGTGTTAGAATTCTGAACTCACATGTCGGAATTCCAAACTCAAGTGTTGGAGAGTGTCGAGAGAATTAACTAGGTATCGAATTTTCCCACACGTGTTGAGTGAGTGTTGGAAAGTGTCAAACATGTGTCGAAGTGTCCGACATGACACAAAAGCTCCCGAAGAATGTCGATGCTTTATAGGTATTCAATGGGCAAAGATATTAACTGATGACATAATCTCATCTCACCTTTATATGTATTGACATCATATTATCTGTTTCTTTGTATTATTTTTCATGTAAGAAATTGTGATTTTTAATTAACACTATATATGCGCCTTGTATGCGAAAATATAAATTGTTTAGTTATATCTTTAAAAATATATATAATATGGATGAAGCCAACCTTAATTATAGTAGAAGAGTTCTAGCTAAAAAATAAAACCTATGATTTGACATAATTCTAACCATCATCAAGTATTCTCTTGTGCCAATACTTATTTAGGTTACTATATAAAATCAAGAACAGAATCTACAAAATTTGGAATTGAACTTGTATTTTCTTGAACTTATTTATACCAAATGTACACTCTATGTAGTGTCACTTTATTCACAATTATTGAGTAAAAAAATTGAAGTTGAATTTTCTAGATGAATCTTGGTACCTTTTGTTATTGGTGACTTTCAAGTCTTCTAATTATGCCAAACCATTGAAAACGCCATAAGATTCTCTCCGAAGATAGTGAGGGAACTATAAAGATACCCTAATGATATTTTCTTCGATAAAAATAGATTAGAGTGGATAATTTTTTCAATTTCTTAACATTTTCTTTTTCTTTGAATTGAATTTATGCAATCCTTAATTATCGGGATGCATTAGATACTTAACTCATTTGGATTGACTTCGATTCAAAATCTGCAATGGAATCTTAAGACGACTTTCTTGTCATATTAGAAAATTGGAAGCTCATTAACATCCTAAATATCTTTGGGAATTTGAAATAACTTACTTATTTAAGAAAGATCTCTAAAAACATGAAATGATATTGTTGGACGGCTAAATATATGGGTTGTCAATACGATGTTTTCTTGCCAGAAAGAAATGGCGATGGTGTGGGGTCCTACTCGCTGCTCCTGTAACATTCTCGACTTGATTGACTTTGTTTTATTAGTTGACATGGGCTTTTCAATAGACGACCCCATGTCTTCATACTTAAGGTCTCTCATTGGTCATTATCTTTTTTTTTTTTTTTTTATCATTGTTCGTCCTCCACCACATATCAAGCCTCAAATTTCCATTGCTCACAGGTTGAGAATGACACGACTTTTCCTCGTCTCATTCGTCTTTCTTGTTGTGCCACTAGGAATACGTAACGCCTAGAATGAACGGCCCTCTTGTGGTGAAGTTCACAAGGTAAGATATCCCTTCCTATCAGAGAGTGACTCGAAAGGTTGTGATGACTCTTGAACTAGCGTGAAAAAATAATCCTACAAACTACATTGTAATTCCATCTCTAGAAATAATGTCACTGTCAATTCTGGCGATATCCTCATGTTTGAGGGTGGGCTTGCAAAAGGGAAATTGCTCTTCCCTCCCTTGCGATTCATTGACGATGAACCATAACTTCAGCTACGAGGGTTATCAATCAGTGGTCTTTGTGAAGTGCTCAAGACAATAACGTGTTATGTGTAGCCGCCAGAGTCGGACTTAGGCAAAGTACGTCGAAGCTGTTTTTGACATATAGTCATCTTGTTCCACTGACTACATAATTTCATGGCAGTTCCTTGCAATTTCTCAGCAGTCTTGTGGGACATTAAACAAAATAATGAAAATGGGGTTATGAATGGATTGATGGATGATTAGAAGGAACAACAGAAGTTCAATTACTAAACAACAACAGAGTCCTCAAAGCAATAATAATCAATTTCCGAAACATAAATGGGCTCTTGAAATAATTGGGAGTTAACCTTTGAGTGAGGCTGGAGAATTTTATATGGTCCACCAGAAAAAATTAGATCTTGTTCATAAACTTGTGGCTCTCTTGAACTTTGGACATTTTTTAATGGATGCGTTTGGATAAGTTCACTTATCTAATTTCCCATGTAGTTCTTAGGTCTCGCTTCGTATTTCAATGTACAACAAAAGCATGCAATTAGAGCATTAGAGAAATATGGAGATTTCTTGTTATAAGGAATTATAATGGGAGAATTGCATATGAAGACATAATCAATTCAGCGGAAGAGTTAAACATTATATATTGCATAGTGAGTGGATGTTACGGTAGTGTCTATATGGCACGGTTGCCCAAGGAAAATTGTGGCAATGGAGAGAAATTTCACCGCCTTGAAGCGGAGGACCCATTTTTTGGCAAGTGCTTCCAAAATGAAGTGAAATAATTGAAGAAGTATGATATTAAAGCATAATGAAGCTTCATGGTTTCGCTTACACAAGCGTTCTTGGTTTATGAGTACATGACGGAAGGGGAAGTCTACTATGTGCTTTGAGAAATGATTCTAATAGGGTCACTATCATTGATGCACAAGACGCTTTGATATTTATAGTGTGATTGGAATTACAAGGATCTTTCTCTTTTTAAGTTAAAGGCTTATTAGTCAAAAGAAGAAAAGGCTGAAAAATTGGTCCATGACTTTTCCTTTACGATGTGTTAGAAATTTTTAAGGCCAAACATCACCTAGTAAAAGTGTCATAAAGACCTTAACTTCCCATGAACCATTGACCACGTACTGATTCAAAGTCAACACACGTAAAACCCCAAAAGATCTTGACCTCTCGATGGACGTGCACAAGATCCATCCTTACATGGTTTAAGTCCTTTTCTTTTGGCCAGTTTGCTTATTTAAATTCTAGTTGAATCACAAAACTGTGAAATTCAGAGATTTGCCAGAGCAGAATATTTTGTTTGCTAAAAAATTAGAAGTGTAACTTTTAAAATTCGATCTAAAATTACAATAATGGTTTTTTTAACTTGAAAATTCATTGTGGCAATAATTTTATATTAAATCATCCAATTGATATGCCAAGAATCAATGCCACATAGGAATTTCTAGTAAAAGAATCGCCTATGTAACTTAAGCAAGTTAAAAATTATGACACTTACATGATTACTTTAAAAAGTTATAATATTACTATTGCTGTATGTTGCATAAAATCACACCCAATGAAGATCAATTTATCATTGGTATTTTGGCACTTACCAACTCTTTTAGGAATTTACGAGCATGGAAGAAGATCCTTTTTTTATTTTTATTTTTCAGTTCGAAATAATAGAATAGTCCTTGATAAAGCAATGTGACTCTGCAAGGACGTAAAAAGTAGAGATGATATTTGATACATAGTTTTTGGTTTTCGGGGGTGCTGAAACTTGGATTGCTTCACAACCTAATTCAATTTTCAGTAATTAGTTCCCCTTTTACAGCCCTACAAGTTGATGGCAACTGCCGCAACTCCATCATCTCAAAAGAAAAAGGAAGGGAGGAAAGAATAAAAGAGTTACAGTAAGTGACAAAACACGTGAATTGTGGAAATCGCGTTTCCTTTGACGCGTTGGTACAGTGTCTCGCTTTGCTTTTTAAATGTTGTAGTCCAAAGAATATGGCAATAACAAGTGACTAGAGCTACAACATGATGAGCATAATCTGCAACATGTCCTTAGCTGTACTGATCATTATAGATTTCTCCTGCTACAATTCAATTCTTGCAGCACCAGCACCTTCTAAACAGTTAGAGGCAAGTGCGCTTCTCTACAGCGGGTGGTGGCCTCCCTCCGTCACCGACAACACTACCTTACCTCATTGCGCGTGGCCTGGGGTATTGTGCGACACCTCTGGGAGCGTCAACGGGATTCGCTTGCCATATGAGTACCAAATAGAAGGTAATTTCAGCAACATGAACTTCTCTCTACTTCCGAGCTTCACCTTTCTTGATGTCCCTCATAACAAACTAGCCGGCAGAATCCCCCTTCAAATATGTACCTTGTCGAGGCTAATTTACCTTGACTTGTCCTCCAATTTCCTCTATGGCGAGTTGCCTCCATGTGTCCAAAACCTCACTAGGCTTCAAATTCTTAATATCAGTGGTAATTACATCAGTGGCTCTATCCCTCCTGAGTTGGGAAATTTGGAGAGATTGAACACCTTGAATCTCGAGTTCAATTTGCTTAATGGTGTAGTCCCTCCGACTATTGGTTGCTTGCACAATTTACGACTCCTTAGATTTTGCTCAAACAAATTGAATGGCTTTATCCCTCTTAAACTTGGGAACCTCGCAAAAATGGATTATGTTGATTTAAGTTTCAATTGCTTCACTGGTGTCATTCCGTCCTCTATAGGGAATTTGACAAACTTGACTGATCTTGATTTAAGAGGAAACCAACTCTGTGGATCTATTCCTCTAGAAATAGGGAATTTGACGAGTTTGACTCATCTCTATTTGCAAGAAAACAAACTCAGTGGTTCTATTCCTCCGGAAATAGGGAATTTGATGAGCTTGACTTATCTCTATTTGCAAGAAAACCAACTCAGTGGATCTATTCCTCCGGAAATAAGGAATTTGACGAGCTTGACTGATCTCTATTTGGGAGGAAACCAACTCGGTGGATCTATTCCTCCGGAAATAGGGAATTTGAGGAGCTTGACTTATCTTGATTTCCAAGGAAACAAACTCGGCGGATCTATTCCTCCAAAAATAGGAAATTTGAGGAGCTTGGCTTATCTCAATTTGCAAGGAAACCGACTCGGTGAATCTATTCCTCCGGAAATAGGGAATTTGACGAACTTGACTTATCTTGAAATGCAAGGAAACCAACTCAATGGATGTATTCCGTCACAAATAGGCAATTTGAAGAGCTTGATGTGGCTGAATTTGCAGGAAAATAGAATTGATTGTGCCATCCCATCAAAAATAGGAGATTTAAGGGATCTCCGAGAACTAAGTTTGAGCTCGAACAACTTGGTCGGGGAAATCCCCGTTGAACTTGGGAAACTGAGCTTGTTAAACTATCTCAATCTTCGCAACAATTCTCTTTGAACCTGTTTCTCAGGGCTGTTTTTCCTGATACTGCTTTTCTCAACAATAAAGATTTGAACCTGTTTCATGAAACCCAAGCCCCCAGAAGAAGGTCTAGCGTGATTCATTATATGACGGTGTTCATTCCTCTAGCTGCGATTTCTTGTATAGTGGTCGGATCTTGCTTTCTATTTCGACGTGCAATAAAAACAGAGCAACCGGAGACTACAGAGAAAAATGGAAATTTATTGTCAATATGGAATTATGACAGGAGGATTGCTTATGAAGAAATAATTGATGCAACAGAGGACTTCGATCTCAAATATTGCATCGGGACTGGTGGTTGTGGTAGCGTTTATAGAGCACGATTGCCCAATGGGAAAGTTGTGGCATTGAAGAAACTTCACCGTCTTGAAGCAGAGGACCCATCCTTCGACAAGAGCTTTCGAAATGAAGTGAAACACTTGATAGAACTAAGGCATAGAAGCATAATCAAGCTCCATGGTTTCTACTTACACAGGCGATGCATGTTCTTAGTTTACGAATACATGGAAAATGGGAGTCTATTCTGTGCTTTGAGAGATGATATTGAAGCTATGGAATTGGATTGGTCCAAAAGAGTCAATCTCGTCCAGGATACAGCACATGCTTTGTCTTACATGCACCATGATTGTGTTCAGCCAATTGTTCATCGAGACATATCTAGCAATAACATCTTAGTCAACAGTAAAATGCAAGCTTTTGTATCAGATTTTGGCACCTCGAGACTTCTAGGTCATGATTCCTCATCTAACTTCACTACAAATATCGCTGGCACCTATGGATACATTGCACCAGGTGAGCAATACTTTATGCTTCATATATATATAAAGTCATTACTAGAGGTAGAAGTCAAATAAACGACATTGTAGAAGTTTCGCTATCCATGCACATTGGTTGTGCCACGATTGGCAAAATGTCCCCTCGGAACCACCTTGTACGCCGTGGCTCTAACTCCTATATTCATTTTATTCATTTCTATATATTTGAATATTTTTGGAAAATGAATATTTATTTTGTATGCTACTATTGTTAGTATTACTAGGTTACTTATTTTAGAACAAAAATGTCTCATAAACTATAACTTTATGTTGCATCTAAGTAAAAGCATGTCGGAATAGTAAGATTTTTAGATTTTGCATAACATCTATATTGGTATTACTAAATCATTCATTTCTATTAAACGTTTTATTGTGGAAATAAAATTAACTGTTTTTAAATAAAAATCAGAGGGGCAAATGGAGCAGGGTGGGGTGCCGCACATAGTTATGTGGGGGCACGATGGAGAGGGAAAAGTTGACCCTCGAGGGGCAGCGACGGGCGGGCGGTTAAGGATGTAGTCATCCCATCCAAAGCCTCAACTGCTAATATTTTGTATGCTTTTTGTATGTTTGTTTTTTTCAGAGCTCGCGTATACTTTGGTCGTTAATGAGAAATGCGATGTATATAGTTTTGGAGTGGTGGCAATGAAAACAATGATGGGTGAGCATCCTGGAGATATTATATCTATCTTATTGACATCCTCTGGAGAAGATATCATGCTACATAAAATTCTAGACCGGCGGTTGCCTTTTCCAAGGGAGAACTCTGTTGCAAGAAATATTGTTTTGATAGTTTCTCTGGTGCTTGCTTGCTTGAGTGCTAATCCAAAGTCTTGACCAACTATGAAGCAAGTCTCAGAAGCTTTTCTAGATCGAAAGTCGCCATTGGCGAAACCCTTCCATGAGATCTCATGGGCTCAGCTCCGATATATTAATAGATCACGGTTGGAAGGTGAATCAACAGAAGCTTCATCAGGACAGAGCGAGGAGTAAGGGTCATTAAGTGCTTGTCCAGTAAAGGGATAATTGATAAAATTGTATGGCTTCTGCAAATTAGTAAGTCTTGGAGAACTCTTTTCCATTCTATGCTGTAAGAGTGAGATGCAGTTTATAAATGACATCCGTTTATTTTTCTTCTTTTTAATGAACAATGCATCAAGAAATGACAAAACCGACTCTAGTCCCAATATAAAACACGAGTATCCATTCACAATTTCCATAATGTAATTGATTATATTCAGATGAACTCAAGTCTATTTGATATTATATTTCGCTCCATAATGTAATTGATGAACACGAGGACACAAGGACGAGGAATCCCATCAACAGAAAACCCTCAAAGAAAGAACCTTAAAATCATAAAATTACTCTTCCTTCCGCCTTAAAATCTCGTATGCTGCACTTTCTGTATATCTTAAGTACACTTCCTATGAAAGAGAGTTCCTGATGCTATTCATAAATTATGATTCTCCCTAAATGATCGTTATCGGGTTCGACCCATGTGAAACGTGATCCAAAGTTCTTGATACATTGGGTACACATGTTCTTGATTTACGAGAAGATGCAAAGTGAGAGTCTACTTCTTTTAGAGAAATGACGTTGCAGCGGGGGAAACTTGATCGGAACCGAAGAGTCAATGTCATCTTACTTCCGCCTCGCTGCGCCCAACCAATGTTTTCGTCCGAAGGTATTTAACATACTCAACCACCGAAAGCCTCAAACAACTTTTCTCTCTCTCTCTCTTTCTCTCTCGAGCATGTCAAATCTAGGGAAATAACACTAGAAACGTAGTTTTTGGTTTGCGTGGGTGCTGAAACTTGGCTAGAGTCATAAGCTAATTCAATTTGTAGCGATTAATTTCATTTATTTTCACTGCCCTCCGAACTGATGGCAACTTGATGATGTCAAAAAATAATGGAAGGAAAAGATTAAGAGACTCACAGTAGAAGATAAGTGTCGAGTCCATTTGAAAGTTCTAATCCCAGGATGTTTTTCTAATCCAAGGATCTTCCTTTGACACATCGTTACAGTGCCTTGCTTTACTTTATAAGTGCCGTAGTCCAATGAATACAGCATACTTAATATTCTACGGATAAATTTGACTAAAAAGGATCCGGTTTTTGGGACTAAAACGGGTGAAAAACAACACAAGTGCCATAATTTTCATATGGTGTTCACTCAAGTGTTATAACTTATTTTTGTTCACTTAAATGCCATATCGAAATAAAATTTTTAAAAGATTTAAAAAATCCATGTCGACGATGACCCTTGTCGGCTACAAAACCCTTGCCGTCGGTTGTGAAGGCCCTTGCAAGATCTAGGCAAGGGTCTTCAAGGCCAAGGGCAAGGTTGGTGAGGCCACGATGTGATTATGAAGGCCTTGGCCAAGGCCACGATGCCCTCACTTGAGCCTTCATGGCCGAAAACGAGTCGCTTGAGCCTTCACGGCCGACAATGAGTGGTCCTCGCTGGCCCTAAAAAAGGAAAATAAAAAATTTAAAAAAATTATTTAAAAATTATCCACATCAATGTCAAGGAAACTACATAAGATGATCGGTGTCCACGTTAGGTTTCTCAATGGGACAAATCACCAATGACACTCAAGTGATTAATTTTTCAAATTTATAACACTCAAATGAGTGAAAAAAAATTATGGCACTCAAGTGAGTATCATACGAAAGTTATAACACTTGCGATAGTCTTACCCTGACTAAAAGGATATCTAATCTCTCAGCAAGAGAGATGTCACCTATGATAAGTATAATCTGCAACAAGCCCTTGGTTGTACTGATTTCAATAGGTTTCTCCTACTGCAATTCAATTGTCGCAGCACAAGCATTTTCTTCATCGAGTCTAAACGATGAGTAACTGTCATTAAGTGCTTGTCTCAGTGATTGGAGAAGAGTTTGATAAAATGATGCTGCAAATTGGTGAAAGGGGTTGAGGATGTAAAGTACATGGCTTGTGCAATTATTAAGGAGCGAGAAGCAGTTATCGGACGGTGATTTATCTTTCATGTTTCTAGTAAGATCGGAACTCAGGATGATTGATGATGTGTTGCTGTTGACCTGAATATTTGGCTCAAAAAGGATATCCACTGCGTATTATTCAGGATCATCTCTGTTTAGTAGAAGGTTTACTAGTCAATTAGAGACGAAAATTGCATAAAGTTGCCTTTACGATGGCTAAAGATCCGCCATCAAGAAAACAACAAAAGACCACGATTACTTTTGAGATGGACCATGTTTATGGTCCAACAACCAATAGCCAACCGAAGACCTGGTGCTCTTAATGTAACTTCCTTAAAACATGTCAATTTCCTAAGGCAATCTTGAAATGTTTTCTTCTCTTATGGCTGCTTCCTTCAGTCGATTGCCTTTATACCATGTTGTTGTTGATGATCGTGGTGCCTGTTTTAGTATGGAGTTTCCAATACCACGTGGCAGTAACGTTACAAACTAAGCTACGAACTAGGCTCACGAGAACGTGGTTTTAGTCTACACTAGAGGCAAGCTTATTGCAAGCATGATGGGTAGTAAAAGAGATTATTTCACTTGTCAGATGAGCCGTTTTTGTTGAAATTAGGAGATTCTTGTGAATGTTGGTTTACTGTAGGATCTGGAAATGCTACTGAATCATATGAAATCTATTTGAGGTTCTAAGCGAAATTAAGTATGAAGAGAGCTTTCTGTTTGACAAGACAAGTATGCCCATGGATGAACCCATGCGGCATTAATTTTCGAGGGCTTTGCATTAAGGGTTGCAACACTAACGACTCATAATTTCTTTGTAACTGCCAATCCATCTACAATCAATATTTAGATTTGTGCAAGAGATAGATTTGCCAGACTCTTTTATGATGGTCACTCGATTTGTGATGCTTTTATGTAGCTGAACTGATGGAGACACGCTTTTAGTTGGGATGCTCAAACTGTGCTTGTTCTTGTTGCTTTTCCTTACAATTGGGAACCTCTATCTCATTCAATAAGTAGTTAAGGTTGCAGAAGCTTGCACTTTTGTAGGTTGACGAATTTCCTACTCTAAGAGTCAAGATGATCTAGGTGCTCGTCTACAGAGTTAACATGAATGGGAAAATTACTAAAAAATCCTAAACTTATTGTAATTTTTTCAAATCAATCCTAAACTTTATTATTATTTTTTTTTTTTTTGCCCATTCAGTCATGAGCCTTTGATAATTGTGACAATTCAATACATTTAGTCAATTTTAGTCGATAGGCATTGATGTAGATGCTGGCCGGTCACCCGGCTGTTGCTAACATGGTAATTTTTTCATAATATTTTCAATTTTTATAATTTTTAGTTAGGAAGAAAAGGAAAAATAAAAAATAAAAAGTCAAAAAAATTCAAAAAATAAAAATATATATATTTAAAAATTGTCATGTCGGTATCCGGCATCCATGTCGGCGACAGCCGATCAAAATTGGCTGAATAAACTGAATTGACACAATTGTAAAAAGTTTAGGGTTGAATAGGGAAAAAAAGGTTTGGGACTGATTTGAAAAAATTGAATAGGTTTAGGACTTTTTAGTGATCTTTTCTAATATAAACTACAATGCCATGAAGGTGGCCAATAAGAATTTTCCTAAGAAACGGTGCTAGACGAGGGCATAATCTAAAGAAAGTGACAGAAGAATTCAAAAGTTCACAGTTTTGGACCATACAGCAGGTTTCAGTTGAGCCTAATTGAAGCGCAACTTTCCCCATGGGATGTTTATATTATTGTGGGTGGACATTCATTAGATGTTCTTTGACTCTTATTGTATTGATTTTCGGCGATGTAAACTCTATATTGGCACCGCTAGCGGCCTCATAGACATTCATATTTTGTGGATAATTGTGATCTTTGCCTCAACCGTATTTATTTTTCACTATGACTAGTTGCTAGATGTTGTCACTTTCTTGGAAGGGCTATAGTTGGTATGGCAAATAATATCTCGCTTGCCATTGGCTGTTGTGATGCACCCCACTTTAGGCTTTGTGAGTTGTATTTTGGAAGTAAATCATCGTACAGGATGACAACCAAATGCCGTTTGTTATCTGTGTTTTCGGTTCCTTCACCGTATGATTATGGTTTTGCTAACATGTCTCTACAGATAAAGAGACATGATCGAGGAAGAGACGACCTCTACCTTCAACAAATTAACTGGCTTGCCTAGGAAGCGATTCTACCGAGCACGATCTCACAGCAATTGTAACATCCCGGGCCCCACTGTGTAATATTATCCACTTTGGGTCACCCACCCTGGCGTAGCCTCTCTCCACTTTTTAACAGAAGAGCGTTAGAGGGACCAAGCCTTATAAGCTAACCAAGACCTCTCCACCTCTTAACATAAGAGCATCCTCAAGCCTTATAAGCTAACTAAAGACCTCTCCACCTCTTAACAGAAGAGCATCCTCAATGTGGCCTCACGGACCTCAGAACAGAATTCAAGCTGTGGTCCCACATATGGTCGGGAGTCGGCTCTGATACCACTTGTTGATATAGCTAGTACGAGAACCTAGAGGGGGGGTGAATAGGTATATAAAAAATTTCCTTGAAGATTGCACAATATTTAAACAGTTAGAGGATTTGCAACAGTTAAAAAATCAATCGCAAGACTGAGTAAGGGAAAGAGAAAATAGAACACGCGGTTTATAGTGGTTCGGCTTGATTCAAGCCTACGTCCACTCTTTACGCACCGACAGCCAATTGGCTGGATTCCACTATGATCAAAGAGATGTTACGGTGTTGATCTTCCTTGATTTCTAGGTGTAGATGATCTACCACACTCGCTCAAGGTGTCACCAAGTATAAACACTCTCTGTGTATACAATTTCGCTCGAACTGTATCGACTAACAATCAAGGTTCTTCAGACTCCGGAATTTTTCTATCGATCACACACTTAAAACAACTAGAACGTCTTCCTTTTATACTCCTTTATGCCATCATAGCCGTTGGCACTTACCAAAGGAATTCCTCCAATCTACCCGTTGGACGGAATCAATCAAGAAGATCATCCGAGCTATTTAAGGAATCGATGATAGCCCATCAATCATGTTCGCCCATACAATCGGGATCTTGGTTTCCAAGAATAGAACATTCCAAGAATATTTCGTCGACCATCGGATCTTCAATCGATCTTAGATAAAAATCAAAGAATCGAAATATTTATCCAACCAAAGAATCTTGTCCGGAGGATAGGATCGAATCCTCAACCATATACTTCGGCTTTGGATTTCCTTCGTCTTTGAATTAGAAAGACTGTCGGTGAGAATAGACTTAAGTCTTGAGTCTTGAGTCTTAAGTCTTGAGTCTTGAGTCTTGAGTCTTGAGTCTCGAGAATACAAAGTCTTCGACTTTAAAGCTGTCGGTCTCCGAACATCCGGACTTAGGCGATAGAAACGTTTTGTCGCTTCAAAATATTACGGGAAAGATTTCTCCAACAATCTCCCCCTTTTTGATGGTGACAAAACTTTCTTGTAGATTTGAACAACTTTGACCTGCAAAAACATTTCTCAAGCAATATGGCTAACTCATAAAGATTAATAAAACAACCAGACTCTGCATCCACAGAAAATTGGTTAGTCTTTCATGAGTAATACCATATAACAACACTTGATATAAATGCAACCAAATCAAGCATCAAAATCCACACCAATTCAGTCAAATTTAAATTCACACCCAAGTTCAAGTTCTTAAGTCATACTCGAAAATAAACATAACCACAAAAGTTTAAAAATGATGAAAGATGTTGGTTCAAATTAATTCTCCCCCTTTTTGTCATCATTAAAAGGGTGAGAAAGGAGTCATGTCTCGCTTGGGAATGCGCACGATCCGGAAATCCCCAATGGACTGGACTACTCCTTCGAGCTTCTTCAGGTCTTCCCTCGGTTGAGCTACCTCTTCTCCCTTAGCATTGGCTTGAAGTTGCGAGCGAGGTCTTTGAATTTATCCTCGAGAGACTGAAGATGCTTGTCCAGCATTCTTCATGGCTTGGATTTCACGATCGAGCATATATCTGTCCACGCATTTCCAGAAGAATATCCATGATACGACGAAAATCTGCAGAATCGTCCGTCTGTGTACTAGCATTGGCTTTCTCAGATGGTGTGTATGCAGACGATGGTGCTTCTGTTAAGTCTTGCAGATTTGGTTCTGACGTATCGTGACCTTCTTCAGGCAATTGAGAGACCTGAACTTCTTCTGGGTCTTCTGGAGATTGTCTTAGATCTTCACTTTGTCGGCGGCATGAGGTGTAGACCTCTCTTGCTCGCCAACTCCCCTGTCTCTAGGACATCGAAAGGGGAAGAGTGATGATCATGCTCTTCATTTCCCTTCTCTCCAGATTTATCAGCAGACTTTTCTTTCTCGCCTTCTCCTTTTTCTTCAGCTTCTTTCTCCTTCTCTCTCTGCTTTTCTTCTTCTCTGTTTTGCTGAAGTTCTGTTGGTTGAGACACAGAGCGTCTTGTTCTTGTCAGTGCATGGATAGTGGGATCTTCATCCTCTTCATCTTCATCCTCCAGGATGAGAGTTCTTTTCATCTTTTTTGATGGAGCACCAATGGCCTCCTTTCCTTTTCTCTTTGAGGCGGATCGAACCGGAGATTTCACTCTAAATTTCTCCATTGCCTTGGAAAGTTCTTGCAGATGCATCTTCGTTAACATCTTCAAACCTACCACCATCTTATCACACGGTCGAACACAAAATGTTTGTGGCGGTTCAATATTCATGTGTCTGAAGATCTTGGTCACCAGACCAGGATAAGGCAATTGTCCTTTGTCTTTCGACATTGCTCTGTACATATGGAAGAGAATAGTGTGCGGGAGAGAAAACTTCCGTCTCCCGAGTTGATCACGTACATCAACTTTGCTTCAGAAAGAGACACGAAGTCTTTGACGTAGACTTTGGTCTGAGACAATTGATCACAATCTTATGAAGCACAATGTTGATGGCTTTCATCCTGGAATAGGTAATTTTCTTCTCTATGTCCCTATCTTTGACAAGTTCCAGAGTAGTACGAGCAGGTGAGACTTTGATTGGTAAATATCGTCCTCGTTCAACTCCAACTATGTCCGCCAACATATTCACATCTACCACGTAGACTTGGTCTCGTACACTAAATGAAATTCTATTCGCATCCAAAAAGCTAAGATTTGAATAGAAATAAGTGGTCAGTTGAGCATACCCGTCCGTAGAGTCAGAGCAAAAAGTCTCAAGTTGAAGCAAATTCAACTTTTCTCTTAAGTTCATGTTGATGGCGTCCAAGAAGTCAAAATCAACACTTCTAGGGTTTATCACCCCTCTTTTCAACAGCCTGAAATACACTTTTTCCTGATCCTTGGATTTAAACAAATCCATCCGATTTCCTTTCACCTTTGCTGCCACACCCATTTTAGGTTGAAATTCAAGGAACATTCTATCATCATCATTCCCTTCAATCAGATTTTGTCCTGGCAAATGCGGGTCACTGGGAATGTTCGCAAGTGCCTCCTTTGCCCTTCCTTTAGGAGCAACTCCCAATTCCTCCATTTTTCGTAGAAAAAGATACTCATTCCCATAATTTTTGTCCTTAAGGAAGTCATCTATATATTTTAATGAAGAACCGGTGCTTTTCAACGCACGATAAAGCTTATAGATAAAGGAGGGTCTTTGGACTCTTACGGGTCGGCTTCCTCGATTATCTCTTCTTCCAGGATGTTGACTTGCACCTTGTGGGGGGGGAGGTGTTGAATGACGTGGAGGAGAGCGAATCGGACTTTGTCGCTGACTTGATAAGTCTTCTTCCTCAGTAAGATCGAAGTGAGTCGGTCCCTTCTCCATTCTTTGTGGTCCCCCTTTGCGATTCTTGATGATTTCCTCGAAGAAGACATCTTTCTTTGTCTATTGGAAGATTCCTTCACTTGCTTTTCCCAAGAAAAATGACCACTTTCTCGACGACGAACAAGAAGTAGAAACAGTATCGGGAGGAGAGTGCCTTTTAGGGTTTTGAAGATTGGGCGAAGAGAAACTGTATATATATAACTCAGTTTTTGAAAAGGGAAGTTCAATCGGTACAAGGAAAGTGTACGAACACTTCTTTTCAAAAATCAATAACTGCCAAAATTAATCCCTTTTAAAAAGACAAGTTTTCGAATTTCACACGGATTATAACCGAACGAAAGATTGTACCTTTTCAAATTTAGATAAAATAACTAAATGAGAATTCGTACCTTTTAGATAAAATTGCAACTTACAGTCTTTAGCCATGAATGTTTGAGTCTCATGATTTAAAGTCTGAGAGATCAGAGTCTTAGAGTTGGTGAGTCTCTAGACTTTAACTTCTTCAAGCTTCAAAATGTTGAGTCTTGAACGGATAAAGTCGAATTGATTTTTCTCCAAAGGCTTTGTGAATATATCCGCTAGTTGACTCTTTGAATCAACAAATTGAATCGAGATTTCTCCATTTTGAATATGATCTCTAATGAAGTGATATCGAATCTCAATATGCTTTGCTCTTGAATGAAGGATTGGATTTTTGGTGAGATTGATCGCGCGCTGGTGTTGTCACATCGATTTCGTGCATGAGTCTTCAATGCCAAAGTCTTGTAGCTGTTGTTTTATCCATATAATTTGCGAACAGCAGCTTCCAAGAGCTACATACTCTGCTTCTATCGTTGAGAGAGCTACAGTGCTTTGCTTCCTTGAAAACCAAGACAATGTCCTGTTTCCAAGCAGTTGACAAGTTCCAGAAGTGCTCTTTCTATCGACTCTGCAACCGGCCAGATCTGCATCTGGATTCCACTATGATCAAAGAGATGTTATAGTGTTGATCTTCCTTGATTTCTAGGTGTAGATGATCTACCACACTCGCTCAAGGTGTCACCAAGTATAAACACTCTGTGTATACAATTTTGCTCGAACCGTATCGACTAACAATCAAGGTTCTTCGAGACTCTGGAATTTTTCTATCGATCACACACTTAAAACAACTAGAACGTCTTCCTTTTATACTCCTTTATGCCATCATAGCCGTTGGCACTTACCAAAGGAATTCCTCCAATCTACCCGTTGGACGGAATCAATCAAGAAGATCATCCGAGCTATTTAAGGAATCGATGATAGCCCATCAATCTGTTCGCCCATACAATCGGGATCTTGGTTTCCAAGAATAGAACATTCCAAGAATATTTCGTCGACCATCGGATCTTCAATCGATCTTAGATAAGAATCAAAGAATCGAAATATTTATCCAACCAAAGAATCTTGTCCGAGGATAGGATCGAATCCTCAACCATATACTTCGGCTTTGGATTTCCTTCGTCACTAGATTAGAAAGAGGCGTCGGTGAGAATAGACTTAAGTCTTGAGTCTTGAGTCTTAAGTCTTGAGTCTTGAGTCTTGAGTCTTGAGTCTCGAGAATACAAAGTCTTGGACTTTAAACGTGGGTCTCCGAACATCCAGACTTAGACTGATAGAAACGTTTTGTCAGCTTCAAAATATTCTGGAAAGATTTCTCCAACACTTGTAACATCAAGCTAACCAAGACATCTCCACCTCTTAACAGAAGAGCGTCCTCAAGCCTTATAAGCTAACCAAGACCTCTCTACCTCTTAACAGAAGAGCGTCCTCATCTCCACCTCTTAACAGAAGAGCGTTCTCACTGTGGCCCCACGGGCCTTAGAACAGCATTCAAGCTATGGTCCCACACACGGTCGGGAATCGGCTCTGATACCACTTGTAACATCCTGTGGCCCCACGGGCCTTAGAACAACATTCAAGCTATGGTCCCACACATGGTCGGGAGTCGGCTCTGATACCACTTGTAACATCCTGTGGCCCCACGGGCCTTAGAACAGCATTCAAGCTGTGGTCCCACACATGGTCGGGAGTCGGCTCTGATACCACTTGTAACATCCCGTGGCCCTACGGGCCTTAGAACAGCATTCAAGCTGTGGTCCCACACATGGTCGGGAGTCGGCTCTGATACCACTTGTAACATCCCGTGGCCCCATGGGCCTTAGAACAGCATTCAAGCTGTGGTCCCACACATGGTCGGGAGTCGGCTTTGATACCACAGCATTCAAGCTTGAACGAACCGCCATCCTAGTCACGGTCTTTTCCCTCACAGCTTTAAAACACGTTACACAAGTTAGAGGAACCCAAGCCTTATAAGCTAACGAAGACCTCCCTCCCTAGGCGATGTGGGATAAGAGAGGAGGCTATCACAGCAATCCACTAAGCGATTCGCATTTTCTCGTTCCACTCTCCCCTAGTCAATTTGATTATTCCCTTCATTACCCTCCGTTGTTCCCTGCTCCATCCGATGATGATAAATCCCAAAATGATTCAGTTTTCTGACATTGGCTGTGGCTTTAGAGGGCTACTAGTTGCTCTTTCAACCATATTTCCCGACAAACTCATGATCGGGATGGAAATTAGGGACAAGGTGACCGAATATGTGAAGGAGCGCATTTCTGCATTGAGGGTGACCAATCCCAGTCAATTCCAAAATATCTCAATAGTACGGACCAACTCTATGAAGTACATTCCTAACTATTTTGAGAAAGGCCAACTGACGAAGATGTTCTTTCCATTTCCGGGTCCTCATTTTAACGAGAAAAAATCACTGTGGCAGGGTGATTAGCCCACACTTGTTAGATAAGCATGCATATACTCTGGCTGTTGGGCACATAATTTACACCATCACAGATGTTGAAGGACTTGGTGAATGGATGAAGGGCTATTTGGAAAACCAATCCATGTTCGAGGCACTGACTGAGGAAGAACTCGTGAACGATCCGGTGGTGAAGCTATTGACCAGGGCGACCGAGGAAGGCCAGAAGGTTGCCAGGAATGGTGGGCAGACATTTAACTTGCATTGGTTGCAAAGCTTTGATAAGGTATCTATTGCATTTAAGTTCTCATGCTGCAATTTCTTGGGTGCTTGTATTCTTCATTTTAGATCTCATTGAAATCAAGGTTTCTTTGCCCTTTAGTTTCAAATCTCACGGTTTAGTTAAACATGGTAGGCTTTGTCCTTAAGTTGTTTTTCCTTGTTTAAACGGTCCTCTGGTTCATCTGCAAAATAGCATGTCGAAGACTGTATCACATCTAGGGCTATTCTGTGAATGATGGACTAGAGTTATACATTAGAAAATGGGAATGACTGGAAAGTTAAAATCAGCTTATCTCCTGCTAGACTACCAGAAACATCTGTGAGATCTTGAATTTAGTTTGATTAATTAAATACTTGATTAATGAAAAGCTTGATTTCGTTCAAAACTTAGTTTATATATTTGGACTATCCTAGATAAACTTGAGGAAAGCAGAATGATCTGGCTGCTCCTTCAAGCTTTAACATCACCATGTGATACTGAGACAGCCGTAACCACTCAAGATTGACATATAGTTTGATGTTATGCACAGAGTAATCTGTCTCATCTTTCTTGAATTGCCCATTGAATGAGGAAGTTTGGTAATGTTCCTCCAACTTTGCAGCATAATGTGCAAGTTATAGTATTCGTTCACTTCATATGGCATACTTTATCTTTCATGCCCAACCAATTAGTTGCATTGGAAAGAAATTTTTTGAGCTTCTTGCTATATTTTGGCACCTGAAACTGGCAGAGTTCTTTCTGTCGGGCTTTTATACGAATAGAAAGTCAATTTGCACTGTCTTCAAACTTGTGTGCCAACCCGGAGTTATATTGCTTCTGTCCACCATACCAGCAATACAAATGGGACTCTTTGTTCACACTGCAAGGGAAGGGAAGCGGAATCGTCTTGTAAAACGGTATCTCAAGATAAGCGTCTCTGCTGATGTTATATTTTCTTCCTGCACCTTAGTAGGATATACAGCACACTGTAAATTTGGTTACTTGCATAAAATGGTTGCAGTCTCCGAGCCCAATGAGATTTCTGGAAAGTTTTGGGCAGAGTACCGAGAATGCCAGGGTTCGCTTCATTAGGATATAGTTTGCATAAGGTTCTATTTTGTTTCCTCGGTACTTTTTAAGATGGCTCGTTTGTTATTCACATAATTGATATCATAACCTTTGCAGTCTGGATTGTCCCATATTTTATCGGAGAAAGAAAGCATAGAAACACGTGGCTGAAGCTCATCGGCAATTATTTAGATGGAACTTCTAAAATATCGTCGGGCATTGTGGTCTTCTTGTTGAGCTTATTACATGGCTTTGTGATCTACCAGAATAGTCCCATATTGCACCGCAAAATTTATGGTTAGAGTGATCTTACTCAACACTCTCTAAAGATCTTAAGCTCCTGGACGAGCAAAATCTCTCTCTCCTAACCCATCCCCATTTTCGACAACTCGCCACTGTCTCCACACAAGGTAACAATTGCCCAAGAGCGTAAGTGGTTGGTCAAAAGCTCATTTTCAACGAGATTATCGAGCTGATTGCATCGCACCGTGCTTTTTAGCGTATATTAAATGACAAAACCAAAGCAAACCCTAATGCCAAACAGGAAAAAAAAAAAAAAAAAAAAGAGGAAGAAGATGGGAGGCAGAATCGAACGGAAAGAAAATATCGGGCGGGCGCTTCCTTCAGATCTAGCAACATAAAAATTTTGTCCCAATGCAACTGGAGTGGTCGTAGGGAGGGCACCACCACCATGCTTCGGCCCTTCGATCGTACGCGTCCTGATCATAAACCCGAAAAGACGAACTCACAAAGAACCAAAATAAATAAATAAATAAATAAATGAAAAGAGAGGGGTGGTGGGGCCGTGTTGGGGCTGGAGAGAGCGAGACCGGGCTCGCCTCCTCATTGCCGACAAGGGGGTGCGGTGGGCCCCACCCGCTTTCACTCCCCACTCTTTCAGCACAACTCAAATGGCCCAGGACATTTCGGGTTCGATCGGGGCCCGCCCGGGCCCGCCCCGAAGCTGAGCCAAGCGCAAGCAAGCGCGCGTCTTGGATGGACGGGAGCGTCCGGCCATCATCGTGCGGTTGACCTCACCCCACCACCACCACCACCACCACCCCCACCGCTCTAATACGCTAGTCCAGTAGTTGGATTGCTTGTTTTGTTTTCTATCAAAACCCTTGTAAGTTTGCTTAAGGTAGATCACAACTATTGTATTAAGCTAAGTGGCATTGATACTGACACGTGATACGTAACACAATTCGACGCGACATGACGACATGTCATTTCCGACACAATGTATATTAAATGTATATATATATATATATATATATATATATATATATATATATATATATATATATATATATATATATATATGAAGATTATTTCAATCAAATTAATTTGACTCAAATTTATAAATAAATAAATAAATAAATAAATAATAAAAGAGCTTAGAATGAATTTACACTAAAAATATTAATACATCATTTGCTAATATCATTCATTGTTTTAATTTGACAAATTCAACTCCATTCCAATAAGCCATAAAACTTGGAGGAATAAAACAAAACAAGCAATCGTATTAGAGTGTTGGAAAAGAAGAGACAAAAAAAAAAAAAAAAAAAAAACTTAGGAGTGAATTGTGCATCACAAGAATTAAGAGTCGGAAAAAAGAGAAGACTAGATTTGTCTTATTTTCCCATTTATTATTGTAATTATTATTTTATTTTTTTTACATATTTATATTTTGACCCATCATTTATTAAAAAAATTTTAAATTAACCCTATGCGTGTCAAAATTACGTGTCAGAATTCTGAACTTATATGTCGGAATTCCGAGCTCGAATATCGAAGAGTATCGGAAAAGTTAACCAGGTGTTGGATTTTCTAACCCCTATTAAGCGAGTGTCGAAAAGTGTTGGAGAATGTCAGATATGTATTGAGGTATCCGACATTACACAAAAACTCAAGAGAGTATCAATGCTTCATAGGTATCCAGTACACAAAGATATCAACTAATGACATAATCTCATCTCACCTTAAATGTATTGACATTGTATTATCCGTTCCTTCGTATTGTTTTTCATGTAAGAAATTGTGATTTTTAATTAGCACTATATATGGGCCTTGTATGCGAAAATATAAATTGTTTAGTTATATCTTTTAGAAAAATATAATATGGATGAAGCCAACCTTAATTATAGTAGAAGAGTTCTAGCTAAAAAATAAAGCCTATGATTTGACATAATTTTAATCGTCATCAAGTATTCTCTTGTCCCAATATTTATTTAGGTTACTATAAAAAATCAAGAACAAAATCTACAAAATTTCGAATTGAACTTGTATTTTCTTGAACTTATTGATACCTAATGTACACTCTATGTAGTGTTACTTTATTCACAATTATTGAGTAAAAAAAATTGAAGTTGAATTTTCTAGATGAATCTTGGCACCTTTTGTTATGGGTGACTTTCAAGTCTTTTAATTATGCCAAACCGTTGAAAACGCCATAAGATTCAATCCTAAGATAGTGAGGGAACTATAAAGATATCTTAATGATATTTTCTTCGATAAAAATAGATTATAGTGGATAATTTTTTCAATTTCTTAACATTTTATTTTTTCTTTGAATTGAATTTATGCGATCCTTAATTATCAGGATGCATTAGATACTTAACTCATTTGGATTGACTTCGATTCAAAATTTGCAATGGAATGTTAAGACGGCTTTCTTGTCATATTAGAGAATAGGAAGTTCATCAACATCCTAAATGTCTTCGGGAATTTGAAATAACTTACTTATTTTGAGAAAAATCTCTAAAAACATGAAATGATATTGTTGGACGGCTAAATATATGGGTTGTCAATACGATGTTTTCTTGCCAGAAAGAAATGGCGATGGTGTCGGGTCCTACTCGCTGCTCCTGTAAGATTCTCGACTTGATTGACTTTGTTTTATTAGTTGACATGGGCTTTTCAATAGACGACCCCATGTCTTCATACTTAAGGTCTCTCATTGGTCATTATCTATTTTTTTGTCATTGTTCATCCTCCACCACATATCAAGCCCCAAATTTCCATTGCTGACAGGCTAAGAGTGACACGACTTTTCCTCGTCTCATTGGTCTTTCTTGCTGTGCCACTAGGGATACGTAATGTGACATCCAGATTTTCGGGTTTTAATTTGACTGGATAAATAAAATCCTCTCATATTTCGTCAATTTATTGACGAGTCCGAAATTTGATAAAGAAATTATCGGAAGAAAAATGAAGGCAAAAGAAAATAGAAAGAGAAAAGGAAATTTTGCATAAAGGAAGTATGCATTTTATTTTTCTTTTCTCTCTCTTCCTTTTCTTTTCTCTCTCCTCTCCCCCTCTCCCCTTCGTGCGAATTGGCCCCCTTTTTCCACCGAATAGTGGGCTGTCACCCACTTATTTTCCCCTCTCCCTTTGACCATTCAAACCCTTTCCTCTCTCTCTTATCTCTTCTTCTCTCTCCTCTCTCTTCTTTCTTCCTCCTCACGACAGAACCGGTCCCCTTCTCCTCCTTCTTTTCTTTGCGTGCGAACCAGGAGCTCGGAGACAGCAGCTCGCCGAGAACCGCTCGTCGCTCGTCCCGCGGCCACACCGCCGCACCGCCGCCCGCGCTCGCCGCCGTTCCGCCGTCCGCGCACACCCAGGCCACGCGAACCAGCTGCTGTTCGCCCTTGTTCCGCACCGACCAGCCACCCTCCGGCCATCGTTTGAGCTCGCCGGACCTCCCCGACGTTCCCCTCGCCCTCCGCCGGCTTCCCCTCGCCCTCCGCCGGCTTCCCCTCGCCGCCCTAGCCGCCGGAGCAGCCCCGATCTACTCCGTTCAGCCGCGACCAGCAAACCCACGGAGTGGGTATCTAGCTGTTCGTGGGCCGTTTTGGGCCGTTTCCCGGTCCCGGATCCGCGAGTCGCTTTGGGAACAATCGTTCCTCGCGTCGCCGCCGTTGGATTGATCCGATTTGCGCGCGATTTGGTGAGTAATCTCACTAATCCTGGATTAGTTGGCTAATTATGCTTTAGGTTGGTTTAGTTTTAATTAATTTTATTTAGGTTGTTAGATTAGAATTAATTAGCAATTATTAGTCAATTGTGATGTGATTTAAATAAATTGATTGCGCAATTAACAAGTAGACGTGGTCTACTATTTATTGGAAGCATCTCAGGAATTTTCCGACGCCAAATCGGGCTTCAATTTGACGATTCGGGCCTAAGTGAGATTTTTGGGCATTTAAATATTAATTTTCGGAATTAAAGTAAATAATTATTTATTTTCCGAAAATTCAAGGAGATGGTCTGGAACCGGAATATTATGCTGATGATCGTGGCGAAGTTCGTTTATTTAATCGGACTTTATTTTAAGCTAAATTGAATTTTTAATATTAATTAATTTTCGAAATTAATTAAATAATTATTTATTTCCTGAAAATTCAACTGGGATGGCTCGTGACCGGAAAATTATGCTGATGATCGTGGTGAAGTCCGTTTATTTAATTGGACCTTATATTGAGCTAAACGGAATTTTTAATATTTAATAATTAATTTTCGAAATTAATTAATTAATTAATTATTTTTCGGAAATTAAGATTTTGATGGTCGACGACCGAAATCTCGTGCTGATCGTCGTGGTGCAGTTCATTTATTTATTTGAGCTCTACGTTGTATGGAATTGAATAAATTGTGATATTTTAGGGATTTACCCTAAATTGATTTGGAATTGATTGAGATTGAATGATTGATTGGTAGATGGCCAAGTATGTTTGTTTAGCATTTATAATGCTTTGATTGAGTTGTACAGTGGATGGAGTTATGAGAGAATTGGAAATACTCTGGAATTGAACTAATCGACACGAGTGTATGGACCTAAGTGGTTCGGTGATTGGGACATCACTGGCAAAAACGACGCCTTAAAGAACGCACGTATCGGTCTAGTACATACATTATTGTGGACCTACGTGGTTCGGTGATCAGGATATCACTGGCGAAAACGGCGCCTTAAAGAACGCACTATCGGTCTAGTATTGTTATAGGCATGTATGGTTCGGTGACTAAGGACATCACTGGCGAAAACGGCGCCTTAAAGAACGCATACACTTGTCTATTAAATACATTGTTGTAGGCATGTGTGGTTCGGTGATTTGGGATATCACTGGCGAAAACGGCGCCTTAAAGAACGCACACAATTGTCTATTGAGTACATGGTTATAGGCATGCGTGGTTCGGTGATTTGGGATATCACTGGCGAAAAGGGCGCCTTAAAGAACGCACGCAATTGTCTATTGAACAGATTATGGTAGACATGTGTGGTTCGGTGATTTGGGATATCACTGGTGAAAACGGCGCCTTAAAGAACGCACACAATTGTCTATTTGAGTACATGGTCATAGGCATGCGTGGTTCGGTGACTAAGGAGGTCACCTGGCGAAAACGGCGCCTTAAAGAACGCACGCAATTGTCTAGTGGATAAATCACTTTGGCGAACTTGACGCCCGAGAGTATTGACCTAGAATGGTCCGTCTGACATGTAATCGACTAGATCGATTGACCATTGAATTGATCCGATTGTTGTGAAATGATTGATTGAATGGAAATGACCGTGAGTGGTCTTGTTAGCATGAAATCGACTAGGTCGATTTGATCGATGCTTCGATCGTTGATATGATTGTTTGGGTGCCTATTATGAATTGTACTGACTTGCAGGTGGGATATGAGGCCAAGGTACGTCTTCTGACCCATGCGTGTTTAGGCAGCCTTTAGTATAATGGTTTACTAATCGGGCTTAGTGGGGTAGAACTCGCTGAGACGTAGTCTCATCCCAGTTTGGGGAAAAATATTTCAGGACCCCGATGAGGAGCTGATGAGGAGGAGTTTGAGAATGAGAACTCGGAAGTGAAACTTGAGGAGAATGATTTTTGGAAGAAGAAGATAATCCCGAGAGAGGCCTTGAGTATGGCTCAGATGGATTGAGAGTTTATCTTCTTTTGAAATCTCCTTTTTGATATGAATAGTTATGAAGTGGTTTGTGTTTTGTATAAAAGTTTGGTTATAAGTTTCTATATGGAAAATATGGCCCTACTTTTCTATCCCATTGTTTTATTGTCTGGGGATTTATAACTGCTTCCGCATGTGCATAATAATTGAAAGGGTCGGCGATACATTGTCCTGGGATATCGCATTTAAAAATCGACCAAGTAGAAAGATGTGTGCGTGTCCGAGGATCGGGGCGTGACACGTAACGCCTAGAATGAACGGCCCTCTTGTTGTGAAAGTTCAAAAGGTAAGATATCCCTTTTAATTAGAGAGTGACTCGAAAGGTTGTGGTGACTCAAGACTTGAACTAGCGTGAAAAAATAATCCCACAAACTACATTGTAATTTCATCTATAGAAATAATGTCACTGTCAATTCTGGCGATATCCTCATGTTTGAGGGGGTGGGGGGCTTGCAAAAGGGAAATTGCTCTTTCCCTCCCTTGCGATTCATTGACGATGAACCATAACTTCAGCTACGAGGGTTATCAATCAGTGATCTTCGTGAAGTGCTCAAGACAAAATGTGTTATGTGTAGCCACCAAAGTTGGACTTAGGCAAAGTATGTCGGAAGCTTTTTTTGACATTTAGTCGTCTTGTTCCATTGACCACACAATTTCATGGCAGTTCCTTGCAATTTTTCAGCAGTCTTGTGGGACATTAAACAAAATAATGAAAATGGGGTTATGAATGGATTGATGGATGATTAGAATGAAATATAGTAAGTGTCAAGTCAATAAAAAGATAACACGTGAATTGTGGAAATCGCGTTTCCTTTGACGCGTTGGTACAGTGTCTTGCTTTGCTTTTTAAGTGCCGTAGTCTAAAGAATATGGCAATAACAAGTGACTAGAGCTGCAACATGATGAGCATAATCTGTAACATGTCCTTAGTTGTACTGATTGTTATAGCTTTCTCCTGCTACAATTCAATTCTTGCAGCACCAGCACCTTCTAAACAATCAGAGGCAAGTGCGCTTCTCTACAGCAGGTGGTGGCCTCCCCCCGTCACCGACAACACTACCTTACCTCATTGCATGTGGCCTGGGGTATTGTGCAACGCCTCTGGGAGCGTCCACGGGATACGCTTGCCATATGGGTACCAAATAGGAGGTAACTTCAGCAACATGAACTTCTCTCTACTTCCGAGTCTCACCTTACTTAATTTCTCTTATAACGGACTAGCCGGAAAAATCCCCCTTCAAATATGTACTCTGTCGAGGCTAACTTACCTTGACTTGTCCTCCAATTCTCTCACTGGTGAGTTGCCTGCTTGTGTCCAAAACCTTACTAGGCTTCAAATTCTTAATATCGGTGGTAATTACATCAGTGGCTATATCCCTCCTGAGTTGGGAAATTTGGAGAGATTGAACACCTTGAATCTCGAGTTCAATTTGCTTAATGGTGCATTCCCTCCGACTATTGGTCGCTTGCACAATTTACAATTCCTTAGATTTAGCTCAAACAATTTAAGTGGCTCTATCCCTCTTGAACTTGGGAACCTCGCAAAAATGGATTATGTTAATTTAAGTTTCAACTACTTCACTGGTCCCATTCCATCCTCTATAGGGAATTTGACGAACTTGACTTATCTCGGTTTGCGAGGAAACCAACTCTGTGGATCTATTCCTCCAGAAATAGGGAATTTGACGAGCTTGATTGATCTTGATTTGGAAGGAAACAAACTCGGTGGATCTATTCCTTTGGAAATAGGGAATTTGAGGAGCTTGACTTATCTCAATTTGCGAGAAAACCAACTCGGTGGATCTATTCCTCCGAAAATAGGGAATTTGAGGAGCTTGACTCATCTCTATTTGGGAGAAAACCAACTCGGTGGATCTATTCCTTCGGAAATAGGGAATTTGAGGAGCTTGATTAATCTCTATTTGGGAGGGAACCAACTCGGTGGATCTATTCCTCCGGAAATAGGGAATTTGAGGAGTTTGACTGATCTTTATTTGGCAGGGAACCAACTTAGTGGATCTATTCCTTCGGAAATAGGGAATTTGAGGAGCTTGACTCATCTCTATTTGAGAGAAAACCAACTCAATGGATCTATTCCTCCAGAAATAGGGAGTTTGAGGAGCTTGATTGATCTCGATTTGGATGGAAACCAACTCGATGGATCTATTCCTCTGGAAATAGGGAATTTGAGGAACTTGACTGATCTCTATTTGGAAGATAACCAACTCGGTGGATCTATTCCTCTAGAAATAGGGAATTTGAGGAGCTTGACTCATCTATTTTTGGTAGGGAACCAACTCGATGGATCTATTCCTCCAGAAATAGGGAATTTGAGGAGCTTGACTCATCTCTATTTGGGAGGGAACCAACTCGGTGGATCTATTCCTCTAGAAATTGGGAATTTGAGGAGCTTGACTAAGCTCTATTTTCGAGGAACCAACTCGGTGGATCTATTCCTCCGGAAATAGGGAATTTGAGGAGCTTGACTATTCTTGATTTGGAAATAAACCAACTCAATGGATCTATTCCTCCGGAAATAGGGAATTTTAGGAGCTTGATTCATCTCGATTTGGACATAAACCAACTTGGTGGATCTATTCCTCCGGAAATAGGGAATTTGAGGAACTTGACTGATCTCGATTTGGAAGGAAACCAACTCGGTGGATCTATTCCTCCAGAAATAGGGAATTTGAGGAGCTTGTGTTATCTCTTTTTGAGAGGAAACCAACTCAGTGGATCTATTCCTCCGGAAATAGGGAATTTGAGGAGCTTGACTGATCTCGATTTGGGAGAAAACCAACTCGGTGGATCTATTCCTCCGAAAATAAGTAATTTGAGGAGCTTGACACATCTCGATTTGGGAGGAAACCAACTCGGGGGATCTATTTCTCCAGAAATGGGGAATTGGACGAACTTGACTTATCTTTATTTGCAAGCAAACAAACTCAGTGGATCTATTCCTTTGGAAATGGGGAATTTGACGAGCTTGACTCATCTCTATTTGCAAGAAAACAAACTCAGTGGATCTATTCCTCCGGAAATAGGGAATTTGACTAGTTTGATTCATCTCTATTTGCAAGGAAACAAACTCGGTGGATCTATTCCTTTGAAAATTGGGAATTTGACGAGCTTGACTCATCTCAATTTTCAAGGAAACAAACTCGGTGGATCTATTCCTCCAGAAATAGGGAATTTGACGAGTTTGATTAATCTTGTTGGGAATAACGGATCCCCGAAAACCGGATTCGACACTAAATCGAACCCCTAAAACAATGCGGAAGACGAAGCCCGGGAAAACACGCATCACCGATCGTAAAGCACACCACGGATTCGAGCGTACCTTGTTAGCCACAGATTAAACACCAACACTGAAGAAGAGGAAGAAATTCTGGCCCCATTCGATCCGATGACGACTTGAAGGGAAGGAAAGTGCGCCGTATGCTTACTGCCTTTGTTTTGGGAGAGAGAGAGCGTAAGGAGAAAAAGCGTACGTTATTTCCAATTGATACCTTTTCTCTCTCTCTCTCCTCCCTTTTATACCTTCCCCCTCCACGGGCCTTATTTCCGTGGGCCGGGCCCTTTTGGGCCCAACTTGAGCGGATGGGCCTTAAGCCCATCTCGAAATCCATCATCTCCCACTCGCACATGGTGGTGCAAAACCAACATGGGCGGACAGGCCCTACTCAGTCCCATCGAGAAAAATCCATCATAGACTCTCACTTAACATGGTGGGCCGAACATAATCCTCTTTTCCTCTCTTCAACATTCATACCGGTGAATAATCCGTGCGACCAGCATACTTTGAGAGCTCGTTGCCATACATCTGTTAGGAATATATAGCAGCTCATAATGGACATCACACCCCGAGTAGATTTAGTATGCAGTACCCTAGATCGATCGATCACATTTATATCTCTCTTGATCTCTTTTTAAATAATGATATATATATTGTATTCACAATTATGATTATCACAAAGACAGTCATAATTGGTTAACCGGTGAATACAAAACTACAATGTGATTCTCCAAAAAAGATCTTCCTCTTTCCTTCAAACTCTCAATTTCAGTCCAGCTTGCTTTTCTAGAAATGCCCCATTAGATCGAATCACTCATGACCATTGGCAACATCCTAAGATAGCAAACACTAAATAGAAATCTTGAGAATAAGTAAGAGTCATGAGGGGACTAAGAAATTGAGGAACTCTCTTCCTCAAGAGTCTCACACGACATAAAAGTTGAGATCAAACTTTTGCCACTCTTATTGGTCGTCTCATGCATACGTAGTATGAAATACGTATTACGGTATTAACTCCTTTCCCATGGAGCGTATGTCTACACCTTTCAATACCGTACAGATGATAGTTCAGACATACCCAATGTCTAACTTGAGTTCACGTATCTACTCAATCACAAAATTCATCGAACTCACATCGGCATCATAGACAGATAAAGTAAAATGTGTGGGGTATTTTACTTTCGGACATCACAAGTATTATGTCCTCATCTTAACACTTAGTTAAGGCGACATGCGTATTTTGAGCTTGAGCTCTCGATTATCACCTAGATAATAAGCTTAAATACTGTCTCATCTCTATTTATCACACAGTAAATAGAGGCGATTACCCGTGTGAGTGGGCTAATCTTATATCTATCCGACATACTTCTCAACTTAAAGTAATGCACTAAGCATCAAGATGCATAAAGATCAAATAAAGATTCATAGGCATTAATGATGAATACACAAATTCATCAATTTGTGAACACTTAGGGAAATTACAATATTCAGTATATCAGTCTCTACGCAATCCTAGAGATTTCATATGGCCACAAAACACATCTCTAGGTATTGGCTTTGTCATAGGATCTGCTACCATTCCATGCGTAGTATGTACTCTAAGTTCACATCTTTTCATGCAACCATATCCTTGACAAGATTATACTTGGTATCTATATGTTCGGTCTTGCCATGATATTTTGGATCTTTGGTGTACACTTTTGCTGCTTGGCTATCACAGTTAACCAATAATAAATCTGCAGCACTTCCAATAACACCTAAATGATCCAAAAATCTCTTAAGCCAAACACTCTCTTATCTTTGCTGCTGATAATGCCACGAACTCAACTTACATCGTGGACAAGGCTATACACTTATATTTCTTACTGCTCCAACATATGGTGCCATTATTCGGTAAGAAAACAAACCCAGAGATAGATTTTCTTTCATCTAAATCTCCTCTCCAATCAGCATCAGAATAGCCTTTGAGTTGCAGATCCTTTTCTTAATAACTCAGCGTATAATCAGCAGTCCCCTTTTAGATACCTCAGTATTCTTTTAACGGCTTTCCAATGTGCTTGACCTGGATTGGATTGGTATCTGCTCACCATTCCAAATGCAAAGCATATGTCGGGTGTTGTACACATCATAGCATACATTAAGCTCCCAACAGCACTAACATAAGGAACATGTTTCATTTGTTCCTTCTATTGTGGAGTCCTTGGACACAGTTTATGGCTCAATCCTTCACCTTTTTGCAATAGGAGTGTCTATGGGTTTACAGTCTTGCATACGAAATCGTTCAAGAACCTTATTTATATAGGTTTCTTGCGAAAGAGACAACGATCTCTTCGAACGATCTCTCGAAATCTTAACTCCAAGAATGTATGCAGCCTCACCCATATCATTCATCTCAAAGTTAGAAGACAACCATCTCTTGACAGTATTAACCAACCCCATATTGCTTTCGGCAATTAGTATATCATCAACATATAATGATATGATCACAAATTGATCATTAGATCTATTGATATATACACAATGATCCTCGTCAATCATTGTAAAATCATATGCCACTATGGCATTATGAAAATGTATATATCTTTGTCTCGATGACTGCTTAAGGTCATATATCGACCCCCAAAGTCAACATACCTTTTCTTCTTGGCCTTTCACTATGAAACCAGCATGTAGTTCCATATATGTTCCTTCCTCTAATTCTCCATTGAGGAAATCAGTCTTTACATCCATTTGATATAACTCAAGATCCATACTAGTCACTATTGCCGAATAATGCGAATCAAGGTAAATCTCACAATGAAGAAAATGCATTTTCATAATCAATTTCTTCTGTTGATTATACTCCTTCGCCACAAGGCGAGCCTTATGCCTTTCTATTGAGCCATCAGCCTTTCGCTTTATTTAGGGAACCTACTTGTTCCTATAGCTCTGTGTCTTTTTGGAAGATCAACCAGTTCCCATACTTGGTTTGATTTCATTGACTCCATTTCCTTTTCATTGCATGAATCCATTTTTCCTTATTAGGGCAATTCAGAGCCTCTTTAATATTTCTTGGCTCATCCTCATCTTGTGGAGCAACCATAAAAGTTTCCCTTTCAATGTCAAAACATCGACGGGGAATACTTTGGCGACTTGTTCACCGTATGGGAGATTGTACACTTAACACATCATTCCCCATCATGCTCCCACTTGGATTAGGTAATGATGATGTCGTCACATCAGGTGGTTGCAATTAAGAATGAGTTGAATTCAATTCATTACATCTCATATTACTCCCACTTGAACGCACTCCACTGACATCATTATCTTGATCCAAGGTTTCAAATAGGGAGTTATTTTCCCTTATTTCGCCCCTCTTAGAAAATTCATCAACTAAGGATGTGACATCCCGTGATTCAAATTTAGTTATATTCCCACTTTCCTGCTCACCTATGAACACATACCTTTTTGAGTGTTCGCAGTATCTCATGAAAATACTCTTATTTTCTTTGGGACCCAATTTCCCAAAACTTGTGAGAGGACTCATAAGCATAGGCAGCACAACCCCATGGCTTAAGAAAACTTAAGTCCGGTGTTCTAACTGTCCATAACTCATATGAAGTGGAAATAACCGATTTGGAAGGCACTGGTTAAGTATATAGGCAGCGATTAACAACACATCACTCCAAAGAGTGATAGGTAAGTTAGCATGCGCCATCATGGACCTAACCATTCCAAAGAGGGTTCTGTTTCTTCTTTCCGCAACACCATTTTGTTGAGGAGTATATGGAATAGACAACTATCTTTCTATTCATTTTTCATCACATAATTTTCTGAACTTATCGGATAAATATTCTTAACCTCGATCGGATCTAAATACCTTTATTTTCTTGTCTAATTGATTTTCTGCCGATTCATAAACATTTTGAAACAACTTATGCTTCAGATTTATGAGAAATCAAATAGACATATCCGAATCAAGTAGAATCATCTATAAAAGTGATGAAACAAACAGCCCCTTACCTTCCTCTCACATTCATTGAACCATAGACGTCCAAATGGATTAAATGCCAAGGAAATTCAGCTCTTTTACCTTTTCCAAATGGTCTCCTTGTCATTTTCCCTACTAGGCAATGCTCACATATGGACAAATCAACTTTTTCAATATTGCCCAACAAGCCCTTTTTGGCTAGTCTTTTCATATGTTGTTGGCCCATATGACCAAGTCTAGCATGCCATCATATTCACATCATTATCATATAAGATAGAAGACGTGAAACAAGGGGATAACATATTGATATCATTACAGTCAACATTTAGTACAATAAAACCATCTAAAAAGTGACCACAACCATAGTAGTTTGTATCTAAACACAAATCTACACATTTATTATGGAAGTTTATACCAAAACCAAGCTTAACCAACACTAAGACAGACACTAAATTTCGACGAATCTCCAGAGCATATAGAACATCAAGATGCGTCCACCATGCATGTTCAATTGGCAAGTGCCAATTCCTTTACATCAGCTCTAGAGTTGTTTCCAATACAGATCCACTTAGTTCCAATTGGTATCGTCGGAATTCCACGAAGGATCCTCTATCCTTTGCTACATGGTCTGTCGCTCCTGAATCTAAATTCCACAAAGGATTGGATTCAGCCTATAATGCAGAACTTGACACATAAGCAAAGTTCTCAAATGTACAAGAGGTGCATTCCTTCTTTGGCTCACGACAGTCGCGAGCATAGTGACTTCTCTTGTCACAATTGTAACACATCACTCTTGACATTTTCTTAACTTGAGGACGCTTTCCTCTCTCGTGTTGGTTAACTCTTGATTTCTTGCAATAAGGACTTGATCCTTTGCATTCCCACATATTGAACGAATCAATATGCTTGCGCTTAGAGCACAAAGCCCTTTCTGAGCTAGAACCAGCATAGCAAATGTCTATTTTCGGCTCAAATACCGTTAGGCGGTCCTCTACTAGCTCAAGGTGGTGCACGACACCCTCAATATCTTCCATAATGTGGTCAAGAGCTTATAGTGCTTCTTGCTTTTCCAGCACATATTGAATCTTCATATTCAATATTTCACAATTATTGCCGTTCATATTAGCAATTACATTCTTAGTTGCTGAACCATCGTTTTGAACACATCAGACATACATACACGAATAATTAATGCCTATCATTTATGCATTCCTATTTGCATAGACCTATCATATTAATAAATAATTTCAAGTAAGGCTTCGAATCAAAAGGTCACTATGTTTCCAATCATCCTCCAAAATCCTAACTTAAAATTATTATTAATATAATTATCTTATGCAAATAAATTCTATGAAGTTACAAAAACTTCTATTACTACCCATAGCTAATTACCCACAAAGAACCAGCAATAACAGAAAGCAACAGATAATTGACATACAATTAAAAAACAATAATGCTTTCAATTAACACAATTAGGTAGTAATCATTACATAATCAATCAAAGAAATAAATAGGGAATGTCCCTTCTAATCTATCGTCAAAACATCGAGAAAAACCGAAGGCACATTTGCCAACCATGGAAAAACTTTTGGAGAGCTTTCATGTCGCCTCCAAGGCGCGCATTCACTCGGCGCCATGTGGCGCTCAATCTAAGGGTTGAAGTTTTGGCCAACTCAATCCTATAGTGCTCACTCACAAAAGCTTCCACCAGCCTCCTATAACCCGGGACCACGTTGACCTCCCATAGCCGATCCAACACTGCTTGCCATTCAGGTGGAAGAGTGTTCATCAAAGCCGGCACCTTCTGAAAATCCGGCATAAGATAACCATTCTAGATGATTTCCTATATCATCTGATTGACCTTGACCACATGTGATACTAAATCACTATCATGCCACCGATAATCAGCTAACTCTGTCATCAGCCTATTAAGTCTTGCATTTCCCTCGTCCGTTCTCGGGATTGTAGGTATCCTTGCATAACGCATCATAGTTCCTGCAACAAATGCAGAATTAAAAAAGGATCACTTATAATCCATAATTAATATAAGAGAAAATACATAATTTTCCAAAATTCATGCAACAAATGCAGAATTAAAAATGGATTACTTATAACCCACATAGGCATGACTGAAAAAGAAAACAAATTCCTTCTTCTCTTTTTTTTTTTTTGGGTCAACGGTCAACGTCTGGTCAACGGTCAACGGGTCGGGTCAACGGGCGCGAGGGTCGGACCGGCCGGACCGGTCGCGACGGTCGGACCGGACCGGACAGGCCGGTCGGACCGCTCGCGCGGACCGACCGCACGTGCCTCGCGCGTGCGGGGGATGACGTCACGCAGACGTCATCCAGCACGTTCGGGGCGCGTGCCTCGTCCGCGAGTCGGGTCGGGTCGCCGGTCGGGTCGAGTCGCCGGCCGGTGACCGTCCGGCGAAACGTCGTCGGTGGTGACGTCATCACGTGACGTCACGCGCGTCATCATGTGACGTCATCGGTGACGTCATCCGAACGGTTACCGACCGTTGGATGACGTCACGCCGGCGTCATCACGTGACGCCAGCACGCGTCGGTCCGCGGACCGGCACGCGCCGGCGAAGCCATCGCTTCCGGGCGCGTCGCACCCACGCGCAGCGGCTTCCCGGCCGCGCGTGTGGGTGCGTGCGTGTCGTACGGCGGCGTGCGACCACTCGCCGGACTCGTCTCGACGTCGCCTTTCTCCCAGTGCCTTCAGAATTTGATTTCGACTTACGAAAACTCAGAAAAATGGCCGAACAACACTCGGGTGTCGGGATTTTCGCCCGGTTCCGTACGGCCGAAGTGATTTCCCGAAAAATCAATCAAAAACATCATAATTGATCGGGAAAAACGTGAACCTGGCTCTGATACCAATGTTGGGAATAACGGATCCCCGAAAACCGGATTCGACACTAAATCGAACCCCTAAAACAATGCGGAAGACGAAGCCCGGGAAAACACGCATCACCGATCGTAAAGCACACCACGGATTCGAGCGTACCTTGTTAGCCACAGATTAAACACCAACACTGAAGAAGAGGAAGAAATTCTGGCCCCATTCGATCCGATGACGACTTGAAGGGAAGGAAAGTGCGCCGTATGCTTATCGCCTTTGTTTTGGGAGAGAGAGAGCGTAAGGAGAAAAAGCGTACGTTATTTCCAATTGATACCTTTTCTCTCTCTCTCCTCCCTTTTATACCTTCCCCCTCCACGGGCCTTATTTCCGTGGGCCGGGCCCTTTTGGGCCCAACTTGAGCGGATGGGCCTTAAGCCCATCTCAGAAATCCATCAAATCTCTATTTGCAAGGAAACCAACTCGGTGGATGTATTCCGTCACAAATAGGCAAATTGAAGAGCTTGATTGAGCTGAATTTGCGGGAAAATAGAATTGATTGTGCCATCCCATCAGAAATGAGAGATTTATCAAATCTCCAACAGCTAGATTTGAGCTTGAACAACTTGGTCGGGCAAATCCCTATTAAACTTAATAAAGGCGAGCCGTTAAAAGATCTTGATCTTCACAACAATTCTCTTTACGGCTCAATATTCATATTTAAAATATTTTATCACTTAAATCACCTCAACTTATCATATAATCGTCTCGAGGCCCCAATTCCGATAATTTGAGGGTTGTTTTTCCTAACGCTTTTCTCGGCAATGAAGATTTGAACCAGTTTCACAATACCCAAGACCCTAGAAGGTCTAGCGTAATTCATTTTATGATGGTGTTCATTCCGCTGGCTACAATTTGCTGTATAGTGGTCGGATCTGGCTTTCTATTTCGACGTGCAACAAAGACAAAGCAACCAGAGACTATAGAGAAAAATGGAAATTTCTTGTCAATATGGAATTATGACGGGAGGATTGCGTATGAAGACGTAATTGATGCAACAGAGGACTTTGATCTCAAATATTGCATTGGGACTGGCGGCTATGGTAGCGTCTATAGAGTGCGATTGCCCAATGGGAAAGTTGTGGCATTGAAGAAACTTCACTGTTTTGAAGAAGAGGACCCGTCTTTCCACAAGAGCTTTCAGAATGAAATGAAACACTTAACAGAAGTAAGGCATAGAAGCATAATCAAGCTCCATGGTTTTTGCTTACACAAGCGATGCATGTTCTTAGTGTATGAATACATGGAAAATGGGAGTCTGTTTGGTGTTTTGAGAGATGATGTCGAAGCAGTGGAATTAGATTGGTCTAAAAGAGTTGATCTTGTCTGGGATACGGCACATGCTTTGTCTTACATGCACCATGATTGTGCTCGGCCAATTGTTCATCGAGACATATCTAGCAATAACATCTTACTCAACAGTAAAATGCAAGCTTTTGTATCAGATTTTGGCACTGCAAGACTTCTAGATCATGATTTCTCATCTAACTTCACTACAAGTATCGCTGGCACCTATGGATACATTGCACCAGGTGAGCAATACTTTATGCTTCATAATTTTTTTTTTCTTTTACCCTCAAAGTTACTAATAGAGGTACAAGTCAAATAAACGACATTGTAGAAGTTTCACCATCCATGCACATCAATGACTTGTAGACAGTTATTGTACTAGCCAACAATAGCTAAGGATTTGTTGTGCCACGGCAAAATGTCCCCCTGGAACCACCTTGTTCGTTGTGGCTCTGACTCCTGTATTTATTTTATTCATGTCTATATATTTGAATATTTTTGGAAAATGAATAATTATTTTGTATGCTACTGTTGTTAGTATCATTAGGTTACTTATTTTAGAATAAAAATGTCTCAAACTATAATTATTATGTTGCATCTAAGTAAAAGCATGTCGGAATAGTAAGATTTTTAGATTTTGTATTACATCTATATTGGTATTACTAAATCATTCATTTCTATTAAACGTTTTATTGTGGAAATAAAATTAACAGTTTTCAAAGAAAAATTGGTGGGGCAAATGGAGTGGGGTGGGGTGCCGCACATAGTTATTTGGGGCACGATGGTGAGGGAAAAGTTGCCCCTTGCAGGGCGGCGACGGGGTGGGGCGGTTAAGGGTGTAGTCATCCGGTCCAAAGCCCCAATTGCTAAAATTTTGTATGCCTTTTGTATTCTTTTTTTCAGAGCTGGCATATTCTTTGGTTGTCAATGAGAAATGCGACATATATAGTTTTGGAGTGGTAGCAATGGAAACAATGATGGGTCAGCATCCTGGAGATATTATATCTATCTTGTTGACATCCTCTGGAGAAGATATCATGCTACATAAAATTCTAGACTGGCGGTTGCCTTTTCCAAGAGAGAACTCTATTGCAAGAGGTATTGTTTTGATAGTTTCTCTAGCGCTTGCTTGCTTGAGTGCTAATCCAAAGTCTCGACCAACTATGAAGCAAGTCTCAGAAGCTTTTTTAGCTCGAAAGTTACCATTGGCAAAGCCCTTCAATGAGATCTCATTGGCTCAGCTCCGATATGTTAATAGATCACGGATGGAAGGTGAATCAACAGAAGCTTCATCAGGACAGAGCGAGGAGTAAGGGTCACCAGCAATTATTTAGATGGAACTTCTAAAATATCGACAGGCTTTGTGGTCTTCTTGTTGAGCATATTACAGGGCTGTAAATACATTAAATTTTTATTTTATTTATTTAGGAAGTTTTTTATTCTGATTTGATTTTTTTTTAATCCCACAAATCATGGGATTGTAGCTTTTCTCCTATTTAGGCTTTGTTTCCATTTTGTTTGCTAGGATTTCTCTGTGTATTAGCCTATAAACATAACACTGTAAAGCTGTAGAATATGTGAATGATAATAAGAAATTCTCTCCATCTAAAATTCTACATGGCATCAAGACTAAAAGTCTTGAGTTCAAATCTTACTGGATTCCATTTGCCTTCCTAATCAAATTTTCACGTTTAGTACTAAGCAAAAAGACGAGATTAAGTCTGAAAGAGAAATTGTTAGAATATTAATTTTAAGCTTTTAAAACAGTTAGTAGTGATTTCCATAAAATCTCACACTTCCTTCCATTGCTGGCAAATTGCGGTTAGCTAGTCAAATGTACTCAGAGATCTCCATGTTGATTTGGGTGGACAAGCCAGATCCTCATATAACCAAGATGAGGGAAAATTCAAAGTTGCTCCTGGTCTCTGGACAGAAGTAAGGAGAAAGAAATTTCTTACTCAGAGATGGTAGATGGAAAGTTGCCACTGAGGCCTTAGTTATTGATGCCTCCAACAAAAATATAAAAAAGCGATTTGGCTGCATTCATTAAGGGTTATTGACAAGGAATGATATGCCTCATCTTGTTCAAAAGGTTAAAGAAATGGCCTGTTAGGGGTTTTTGACAAAGTAAGAGTTCTGCTTACCTGTAGCCTCCTCGACTACATTTATGAGTACAACATACTGCATACCTATTCTGATTCCCAGTAGTAGACCATGAAATTGCCACGTGTATGGTGTTATTCTTATCCTCCCAGCTCTTTTGTAATATCTGTTTGCATGTATCACTATGGGGTGTAAAGTTAGTATGCCTCCATTCACGTACATAACAGGAAAAGGATTAGTGACTGGAGTTTTGTATTGAGACAAGGAGAGACTGGAAATGTTAGTATGAGCTCATCATAGGCACATTTGTAAAGTGAACACCGCTCTGGATGCCAATGTTAAGTCAGCTGCGGAGATTTTTGAAACAATTCTGATCATATCTATTGTGGTCGACGAGATGGGATACACTTCTGTTGCTGGTATAGCTTCTTTCGCCCAATCTAATTTTATCTTAATATGGATGGTGAATTTGACGACAAAAGTGATACCAATCTTAAAGATGGTTTAGTAAATGTCCGAAAGATTCTAAGAAAATTCATGGGAAAAATGTCCTTGCGTATCAAATTATGTTCTTTTTCCTCCGTTGACTTTTATCCCCTTCGGATCCAGCATTTTAGTTTTTTCAATTTTTGTTAGGGTAGAGAGATGACTCTAAGTCTCGTCACCTAACGGTTTGTCAGAACTAAAGCACTGTCTGAAATTAAATCCGGAAGGATCTATGCTTAAAGGGGGAAAAGGCATTGCGATTTTCAAGGGATTGTCGACCCTCTCCACTTTGTAAATGGCTTTGCATTCAAGCTCCCCTCTTCAGATTTGTATGGTTATGAGAAAACTATTAGAAATGACAAGAGGATAGGATCAAATACGAAATCTATCCATCGATTGAGAAAATACGGAAAGTTAGAGCAAATACGAAATCTATAAAAAAAGGTTCAAATCCACAGAGAAGTACAAACACATCACAATTTGCTTAGGAGACGCAATCAATCAGCAAACAATTCACATTCACGACTAGGTTATCCATTTTGTAACTTAAAATCATCTGCTCATCTTCCCTTCTGCTGCAAGTACTCTCTTCAACAGTTACCGCAAGCAATGGCACAAGTCGATGATTTGACAATCCAATGACAACGCCAGGACTTTCACTATTGCCCTTGTGAGCATCGAAGCCCATGTGACTTAAGTATACAGTCTCAAACGGGTTGTGATCACAACTATTGTATTCAACTAAGTGGCACTGATACCGACACATGATACATGATATGATTCGACATGACACGTCGACATGTCGTTTCTTAAAAAATAGAGAATTCTCACACATTGGAACACGTTATATATTAAATGTATATTTTTATATATACATGATAAATTATCATTTTTATGATTAATTTAATTAAATTAATTTGACTCAAATTCACTAATAAATAAATAAATAATAAAAAAAGCTTAGAATGAATTTACACTAAAAAAATTAATCCATCATTTGTTAATATCATTCATTGTTTTAATTTGACAAATTCAACTCCATTCCAATAAGACATAAAACTTGGAGGAAAAAAAAAAACAATTTGCATTCTGGACTTGCGTAGTAGAGAGTGTTGGAAAAGAAGAGAAAAAAACAAACTTAGGGGGTGAATTGTGCGTCATTAAAAATGAGAGTCAGAAGAGAAGAGAAGACTAGGTTTTTCTTCTTTTCCCAATTATTATTGTAATTATTATTTTTATGTTTTTACATATTTACATTTTGACCCATAATTTATTGAAAATTTTTAAAATTAACCCTATGCGCATCGAAATTGTGTGTCAGAATTCTGAACTCTCATGTTGGAATTCCAAACTCAAGTGTCGGAGAGTGTCGAGAGAATTGACCAAGTGTCGAATTTTCCCACACGTGTTGAGCAAGTGTTGGAAAGTGTCAAACATGTGTTGGAGTATCCGACATGACACAAAAGCTCCTGAAGAATGTCGATGCTTTATAGGTATTCAATGGGCAAAGATATTAACTGCTGACATAATCTCATCTCACCTTTATATGTATTGACATTGTATTATCTGCTTCTTTGTATTATTTTTCATGTAAGAAATTGTGATTTTTAATTAACACTATATATGGGCCTTGTATGCGAAAATATAAATTGTTTAGTTATATCTTTTAAAATATATATATATATATATATATATATATATATATATATATATATATAATATGGATGAAGCCAACCTTAATTATAGTAGAAGAGTTCTAGCTAAAAAAAAAAAAAAACCTATGATTTGACATAATTCTAACCGTCATCAAGTATTCTCTTGTGCCAATACTTATTTAGGTTACTATAAAAAAATCAAGAACAAAATCTACAAAATTTGGAATTGAACTTGTATTTTCTTGAACTAATTTATACTAAATGTACACTCTATTTAGTGTCACTTTATTCACAATTATTGAGTAAAAAAAATTGAACTTGAATTTTCTAGATGAATCTTGGTACCTTTTGTTATTGGTGACTTTCAAGTCTTCTAATTATGCCAAACCATTGAAATCGCCATAAGATTCTCTCCAAAGATAGTGAGGGAACTATAAAGATACCTTAATGATATTTTCTTTGAATTTAATTTATGCAATCCTTAATTATCGGGATGCATTAGATACTTAACTCATTTGGATTGACTTCAATTCAAAATCTGCAATGGAATCTTAAGACGACTTTGTTGTCATATTAGAAAATAGGAAGCTCATTAACATCCTAAATATCTTCGTGAATTTGTAATAATTTATTTAAGAAAAATCTCTAAAAACATGAAATGATATTGTTGGACGGCTAAATATATAGGTTGTCAATACGATGTTTTCTTGCCAGAAAGAGATGGCGATGGTGTCGGGTCCTACTCGCTACTCCTGTAACATTCTCGACTTGATTGACTTTGTTTTATTAGTTGACATGGGCTTTTCAATAGACAACCCCATGTCTTCATACTTAAGGTCTCTCATTGGTCATTATCTATTTTTTTTTTTTTTATCATTGTTTGTCCTCCACCACGTATCAAGCCCCAAATATCCAACGACTTTTCCTCATCTCATTGGTCTTTCTTGTTGTGCCACTAGGGATACGTAACGCCTAGAATGAACGGCCCTCTTGTTGTGAAGTTCAAAAGGTAAGATATCCCTTTCAATTAGAGGGTGACTTGAAAGGTTGTGGCGACTCAAGACTTGAACTAGCATGAAAAAATAATCCTACAAACTACATTGTAATTCCATCTATAGAAATAATGTCACTGTCAATTCTGGTGATATCCTCATGTTTGAGGGTGGGGGGCTTGCAAAGGGGAAATTGGTCTTCCCTCCCTTGCAATTCATTGACGATGAACCATAACTTCAGCTACGAGGGTTATTAATCAGTGGTCTTTGTGAAGTGCTCAAGACAATAATGTGTTATGTGTAGCCGCCAAAGTTGCACTTAGGCAAAGTATGTCGGAAGCTGTTTTTGACATTTAGTCATCTTGTTCCACTGACCACACAATTTCATGGCAGTTCCTTGCAATTTCTCAGCAGTCTTGTGGGACATTAAACAAAATAATGAAAATGGAGTTATGAATGGATTGATGAATGATTAGATGGAACAACGGAAGTTCAATTACTCAACAACAACAGTGTTCTCGAAGCAATAATAATCAATTTCAGAAACATAAATGGACTCTTAAAATAATTGGGAGTTAACCTTTGAGTGGGGCTAGAGAATTTTATATGGTCCACCAGAAAAAATGAGATCTAGTTCATGAACTTGTGGCTCTCTTGAACTTTGGACATTTTTCAATGGATGTGTTTGGATAATTTCACTTATCTAATTTCCCATGTAGTTCTTAGGCCTCGCTTCATATTTCAATGTACAACAAAAGCATGCAAATAGAGCGTCAGAGAAATATGGAGATTTCTTGTTATAAGGAATTATGATGGGAGAATTGCATATGATGACATAATCAATTCAGCAGAAGAGTTAAACATTATATATTGCATAGTGAGTGGATGTTACAGTAGTGTCTATATGGCACGGTTGCCCAAGGAAAATTGTGGCATTGGAGAAATTTCACCGTCTTGAAGTAGAGGATCCATTTTTTGGCAAGCGCTTCCGAAATGAAGTGAAATAATTGACAGAAGTGCAATATTAAAGCATAATGAAGCTTCATGGTTTCTGCTTACACAAGCGATGCATGTTCTTGGTTTACGAGTACATGATGGAAGGGGAAGTCTACTATGTGCTTTGAGAAATGATTCCAATAGGGTCACTATCATTGATGCACAACACACTTTCATATTTATAGTGTGATTGAAATTACAAGGATCTTTCTCTTTCTAAGTTAAAGGCATATTAGTCAAAAGAAGAAAAGGCTGAAAAATTGGTCCATGACGTTTCCCTTACAATCGGTTAGAAATTTTTAGGGCCAAACATCACCTAGTAAAAGTGTCATAAAGACCTTAACTTCCCGTGAACCATTGACCAAGTACTTATTCAAAGTCAACACACGTAAAACTCCAAAAGATCTTGACTTCTCGATGGATGTGTACAAGATCCATCCTTACATGGTTTAAGTCCTTTTCTTTTGGCTGGTTTGCTTGTTTAAATTCTAGTCGAATCACAAAATTGTGAAATTCAGAGATTTGCCAGAGCAAAATATTTTCTTTGCTTGAAAATTAGAAGTGTAACTTTTAAAAATCGAATATCTAAAATTACAATAATGGTTTTTTAACTTGGAAATTCATTGTGGCATTATTTTAATATTAAATAATTCAATTGATTTTCCACGAATCAATGCCACATAGGAATTTGTAGTAAAAGAATCACCTATGTAACTTAAGTGAGCTAAAAACTATGACACTTAAATGATTACTTAAAAAGTCATAACATTACTATTGCTGATTTTATGTTGCATAAAATCACACCCGATGAAGATCCATTTATCATTAGTATTTTGGCACTTACCAACTCTTTTAGGAATTGCTTCACAACCTAATTTAATTTTTAGTAATTAGTTCCCCTTCTATAGCCCTGCGAGTTGATGGCAACTCCATCATCTCAAAAGAAAAAGGAAGGGAGGAAAAAAAAAAATAAAAGACAGAAAGTGTCAAGTCAATACAAAGATAACACATGAATTGTGGAAATCGAGTTTCGTTTGATGCATTGGTACAGTGTCTTGCTTTGCTTTTTAAATGCCGTAGTCCAAAGAATATGGCAATGACAAGTGACTAGAGATGCAACATGATGAGCATAATCTGCAACATGTCCTTAGTTGTACTGATCGTTATAGCTTTCTCCTGCTACAATTCGATTGTTGCAGCACCAGCACCTTTTAAACAGTCAGAGGCAAGTGTGCTTCTCTACAGCGGGTTGTGGTCTCCCTCCATCACCAACAACACTACCTTACCTCATTGCGCGTGGCCCGGGGTATCGTGCAACGTCTCTGGGAGCGTCAACGGGATTCATTGGCCATATGGGCACCAAATAGGAGGTAATTTCAGCAACATGAACTTCTCTCTACTTCCAAGCCTCACCTTACTTAATTTCTCTTATAGCCGATTAGCCGGCAAAATCCCCCATCAAATATGTTCTCCAATTTTCTCATTGGCGAGTTAACTCCCTGTGTCCATAAACTCACTAGGCTTCTGTGGCATCCCAAAATCTCATGGCAATTTCCAGAGACATTACGACCTATGGAAAAAGGAATGGTTGTGTCATTGAAGCATGTTGTGGCCATTAGATCAAAGAAATGTAATAGAATTAATGGCCAAGCACCTAATGGGCTAATATTTTGTTAGAAACATGTTCCATGCCCATGTAAGATCTCGATTCATTTGATGAGGAAATTATGCTTTTGGCCATGGATTTTATAAGTTGGATTTTATTAGTCTATGTTACAAAGTATTGTAGCCATTTAAAATTTTAATTTAGTACTTTGATTTAATAGGGATTTAATTAGTTTTAAAAAGGGATTAAAATTTGATTTAATTAAGCTTGGGTCTTAGGCCCAAGAGGGATGGGTCTAAGATGGGCCCATTGGCTGGCCCATTAGAGCTATGAAGGGCTGCCATCGACCACAAGGAGGGGAGAAGGCCGGCCCATCTTCAAGCCCATCATGCATGGGGTTTGCCAAGTGGCAAAAGGGGAGTTACGCCTATTGGCCACCTTGGGCGGCACCTAATTATTACTAATGATTGAATAAAAGGGGAAATAGAAAGAAGGAGTGGCCAGTTTTGAGAGAGGAAGAGAGAGAATGCTGTCGAGAGAGTGAGGGAACCAAGAGAGAGGAGGAAGAGGCCGCGCGAGGAAGAAGCCGCTCGTCCGTCGCTCGTCATCGCCGTGTCCAATCGCCGTGTGCTCGTGTTTGCTTGGTTTGGAGGCAAGTTATATCCTTTGATCTACTCTTGCATGTTGTGTCTAGAATGTGTTATTGAATGGTGGTGATTTTCGGAGGTCTAGGGTGTGAAAAACCAAAGTTTTGAGTGTGTTGTTTTGAAGTAGTAAGCTGTTCTTGGGTAAACCGTCTGACCCAGAATGTTGTAGTGGCTTGCATGCGATATTTGAGTCGGCTTTTTGTTTCAACTTCTTCATGAAAGTTGTAGATAACATCTTAAAGTATAACATACTAATATTTGAGGCAAAATAGATGAGTTTTGTGGGAGTGAAACTCTCCCTCTACAAAAATGTTAGATATGAAGCTGTTTTGTTGACCTCTTGGTGATTTTGTGTGTTGCATGTAACTTTTTACTGAAAATTTCACTTCAACCCCTTCACAAAAGTTGTAGAGAACATCTTGGATACTAACATAATAAAATTTGAGGTAAAAAGAATAAGTATAGCCTAGTGAAACGATCTTTCTTTTGAAGATGTTAGATCTGGAAATGTTGCACTGAACTCCAGTGACTTCGTGGACTATAAAGTGACTTTCCCTTGAAAATATCACCTTAATCCCTTAATTAAAGCTATAGTAGACCTCATGAGGCAAAACATATAAAAAATTCAGAGGAAAATATGGAAGAAAAGTAGGTGAAATCGTGATTTCTCGGAGACGGCTAAACCTGGAATGTTCGGTACTAGGAATAGGGGCTTCAACTGTCCATAATTAATTATCTAGGACAAATCTGACTTCAATGTCTCTGACTTCAATGTCTCCATGAAAAATATACTTTAGGGACTTGACTACCACATATTTAAATTTCATAATTTTTGAAGGTCAGTAGAGTATTTAATCGAAAATATTTCAAAAACCGAGTAATCTGACGCGTACGGGTTTAGTCAGTTTCAATGCATGGGTCATACTTTTTATATGAATCTCTTTCGGCAAAGTGTTCTTCATGAAGTATCTTTCTGTATGTCTTCTCTGCAACATGTTCAAATTTCATATTTTTTGAAGTTCAATTGCCTATTTAAACAAAAATATTTCAAAAAACTGTGCAGGCTGTATTCATAGAATAGAAATGCCGTGATGCGTGATCTATATCAAATTTTATGAGGGTCTTTTGGTGCAGTGTCCTTCATGAAATATCTTCCATTATGTTTTGACTATCACATGTTCGAATTTCATAATTTTTGAAGACCATTTGGGTATTTAATGGAAATATTTTCTAAAACTGTGCAAGCTGGATTGTGCGAATTTCAAATGCTGAAATTTATGATTATTCTATTTTGGATGAGCCCTATTAATTATATTGGTTGAGGTGATTGAATCTTGCTGAGCATGTGATGATATTTGGCATTGCATATAGAATCAAATGCTGAATTTGACTTTGTTGTCGTTACATCATGCGCCATGTTGATTGTGAGACATAAATTGGTGAATACGAATTATGATGAATGAGGAAACTGTTGGAGGTGGGTCGATAATGCCCTGGGAGTGTCAGGATGCCCGAGATGAGGGGTGCTGGATGCCTGGTTGTATTCTGATACATGCCCGGATGTCCTCAGGAGTTTCGAGGTGCTTGGAATGGTTGGGTGCTGGAAGCCTCGGAGGTTTGTGCCCGGGGAATGCCTTGTGATGCCAGTTAGGATGCGAGATGCCTGGAATGTGGGGGTGCTGAATGTCCGGTGGTGTGTGTCGGAGGTTTCTCGTGATGCCAAGTTGGGGTGCGAGTGACAAAAATGTGGGATCCAATTACTAGTCCCGGGAAAGAAAGATGTGGTGATCAAATTGAAAGATAAAAGTAGAAGGTAACATATGCATGGCTATATGATATGATGATGAGGAGTGCATGGTTGTGTGTGCACCTATGGCATGATGATACATGTATGACATGATGATGATGAGGAGTGCATGGTTGTGTGTGCACCTATGGCATGATGATACATGTATGACATGATGATGATGATGAGTGCATGGTTGTGTTTGCACCTATGGCATGATGATACATGTATGACATGATGATGATGAGGAGTGCATGGTTTTGTGTGCACCTATGGCATGATGATACATGTATGACATGATGATGATGAGTGCATGGTTGTGTGTGCACCTATGACATGGTATATGAATGACGTGATGGTGATGAGTACATGAGGATGTATGTACATATGGTATGATGACATCCGCATGGTTGCAAGGTAAGTTATGCTTGGATGCATGAATGATATGTACTATGCTATGATTGTTATGATTATATTATGTGATGCATTGAGTGGTTTATTGGATCTTACCTGTTGAGTGGCTGTACTCACCCTACTGTCACGCAGGGCGGGGACCAACATTTCAGATTAGAAAGATGCCGCTCCCTACTGTCACGCAGGGCACCTTCTATGGCCTCCCATCTGACGTGGAGGTAGAGTGTTCGGAGATCGACTACGTAACCATCCCTAATCTGACGTTTGTGCGAGTTCGAGTGCTGGTCATGTACAATGTGGGCCTGGCTAGGGGCCCGGTGATACAGGAGTTTTTGTCGATCCACGTCTGCCGAGATGGTGTGTTTAGGGGGATGTTGCCACCACCACCGCCCGACGCGCCAAGATGGATGTGATGGCCTTGTGAGGAGTAGAGAGCAGACTTTTTTTTTTTTGGGTAACCGACACTAATAGATGGAGGATGACACGTGATCGAATATAGGGGTCGAGATATCTTTTGGGTTGTGGCCAAGTATTTAAAAATCTTGGCTTTTCTTTTTGGTTGTACCGACCCAAAAATCCATCATGAAAATATGTAAATAAAAGTGGCTCGACTTTATCTTTTCATATGGTGCGTATTTGGTGTGCATTGCATTATGGTTATTGGAGGAAGAGATGGAGGGATTCAATTATGCTTCCGCTAATAAGTTGCGCTGGGACTGTTTTTAATGCCTATGAACTACGATGCTTCTTCTAAGAGATGTAACTAGCATTCATTAGGTATAACAATAGGTACCTGTGGCGATCTTAGGTGTTTCGGGGTGCCCCAATCGCCCTTTTTGGTATCAGAGCAAATGGTTATAGGTTGGAGTGATAAGGAGCCTCATTTGAAAAGTGAGGAACATGATGACAATGCACACCTTGGGATATTGACTGAAATAGTTGAGTAACTTTGAATAACAGGTGATGAGTAATCACTCGTAAATCCCTAGTAGTTATTATTAGTTGCTTTTAGGTACCAGTAACATGGCTATGTTACTTATTTTCCTTAGTGCCGTCGTTTTTAATGAAGATATTGAGTCACAGATATTTCCTGAGGCAAATGCTTGGAAACTACAGGAAAATCATGGTACGATATGGAAGACATCATCTGTCAAGGGTTGAAGCCTCTGCAGCAAGGGCTGAACCCTGGATGGAAGATATCCTGCAAGCATTTGCCAATATAGGAAATTTGATGGAAAGACAAGCGCAGCAACAACCCGGAGTAGAACTCCGTACTCAAGGACTAGTGGAGCAATTTCTGAAGTTGAAACCACCTAAGTTCAGTGGAATGGGAAGTCCTGAGGAGGCGGAGCATTGGATTGATGGAATGGAATGAATTTTCCGGTTGTTCGACTACAATGATGTTGAGGAAATAACTTTGGCAAAGTACCAACTGAAGGGAAATGCAAAGTTTTGGTGGAGAGCTTCGAATGACATAATCTTTCCACTAGGTACTGATGTTAATTGGGAAGAGTTTGTAAGAGCTTTTAATAGAAAGCATTTTTCTGACTGTGCTAAGGACAAGAAAATTTTAGGATTTGTTCAGTTAGAACAAAAGGAGCTGACCGTAGACCAATATGAGGCTAGATTTTCTGAATTATCTAGATATGCTCCTAGACTGATTGAGGATCAAGAAGAAAAGGCTAAGAGATTTCTGAAAGGGTTGAGAACGATATCAAGAAACAACTAGTGCCTTTGAACATAAGGGATTATTATGAGATTTATGAAATGGCACAATTAGTGGAGCAAGAGCTGGTGAGAGAGCGATCAGAGTTTAAGAAATAGCTGAACTTTAATGATGTGAGAAGGGGTAAGAGACCCTATCTTGATCAAGGTCAGACTTGGAATGTGAAAAAGAGAGCAATTTTGGAAATTTTGGGGGGGGCAAGAAATGGCCGAATATAGGGAAAGAACCCTATCAGCCTGATGTTTGTCAAAGGTGTAATGGGTGACATGGCCCAGGACCTTGCAATGGATGACTGAGATGTTTTGGTTGTGGACAAGTGGGCCACCTTAGAAGAAGTTGCCCACAAGAAAGGTCACAAATTAGTGTTGGCTCGGTGCAACAGGGGACAATAGAGTACGATTAGATCAAACCTTTCAAGGAATCCTCGAGGCCACCGGCACAAGGAAGGGTGTATGTAGTCACCTAAGAGGAGGCAGAAGCTTCCAAAAATGTTATCTCAGGTACGATCCTTATAAATGGTAAAAAGGCATATGCATTATTTGATATGGGTGCTACGCATTCGTTTGTGTCTAAAAGATATAGGCATTTGAGTAAAATAGAAGTTACGCCCCTTGAGACGCCTTTTTGTGTTTCAACGCCTTTAAAGAATATGGTATTGTCTACGCTGGTGTGTGGAAATTGTAAAATATCAATGGGAGGAAAAGATATGGAAATAGACTTGGTCGTAATGGCTATGTATGATTTTGATGTTATTATAGGAATGGACTGGCTTCATAAGTATCGGGCCAGAATGGATTATTATAGAAAAGTGATCCAATTCGTCTTACCTGATCAGTCTAGTTGTGAATTTTTGGGAGGTCAGACCAACCCATCTATAGCACTTATTTCAGGAAAAGAAGCTCATGCATTACTTGACAAAGGATGTCAAGGGTACCTGGCTATGGTTAAAGATTATACTAGAGAGGAGCCTAAACTTGAGGAAGTTCGAGTGGTTAATGAATTTCAAGATATGTTTCCTAAGGAGTTGCCTGGATTACCACCAGAGCGGGAAGTTGAGTTCGAAATTGAATTAATGCCTGGAATAGGACAAATATCTAAAGCCCCATATAGGATGGCCTTAGTCGAGTTAAAGGAATTAAAGGTGCAACTACAAGAGTTGCTTGACAAAGGATTCATTAAGCCAAGTGCTTTACCGTGGGGTGCGCCAGTTTTGTTTGTGAAAAAAAAGATGGGTCAATGCACTTGTGCATTGACAATAGGCAACTGAATCAAGTAACCATTAAAAATAAATATTCTTTGCCTAGAATTGATGACCTATTTGATCAACTCCAAGGAAGTTTGGTCTTCTCTAAGATTGACTTAAGGTCGGGATACCATCAGCTAAGAATTAAGAAAGAAGATATTCCTAAGACTGCGTTTAGGACTCATTATGGACATTATGAGTTCTTGGTTATGCCATTTGGATTGACAAATGCACCAGCTGCATTTATGGATCTAATGAATAGGGTATTTAAGCCTTATTTAAACTAGTTTGTGATTGTTTTTATTGATGATATTCTGATATATTCAAGAAGGCCTAAAGAGCATGAACAACATTTGAGGATAGTTTTGCAAACCTTGAGAGATCATAAAATGTATGCCAAATTTAGCAAGTGTGAATTCTGGCTAGACCAGATAATATTTTTAGGGCATGTGGTACCAGGAGAAGGAATTGTAGTAGACCCGACAAAAGTTGAAATGGTAATAAATTGGCCAAGACCGATGACACCTACTAAAATACGGAGTTTCTTAGGTCTGGTTGGTTATTATAGAAGATTTATTGAAGGATTTTCACGACTGGCGGGTCCTTTAACAAAATTGACTCGAAAGAACGTGAAGTTTTGAATGGAATGGGGAATATGAAAGGAGTTTCCAAGAGCTTAAAAGAAAATTGACCTCGGCTCCAATCTTGACCATACCGACAGGATCGGATGGTTTTACAGTGAACAGTGATGCATCTCACAAGGGACTGGGATGTGTTTTGATGCAGCATGGCAAGGTCATAACCTATGCATCCAAACAATTGAAACCCCATGAACTGAATTACCCAACGCATGATTTAGAATTAGCAGTTATAGTGTTCGCTTTGAAGATATGGAGGCATTATTTATATGGGGAAAAGTTTGAGATTTATACGGATCATAAGAGCTTGAAATATCTGTTCTCACAAAAGGAGTTGAACATGAGACAAAGGAGGTGGATGGAGTTGTTAAAGGATTATGATTGTGAGATATGATACCATCCAAGGAAGGTGAATAAGGTAGCGGATGCTCTTAGTCGTAAGTTAGCTATAGAGATGGCTAGTTTAAGAATGACGGAATGGAGCTTGTTAAAGTCTGTAGCGGACTCAGAGTTTAAATTGAAAATGGATTGTCTTACTAGTATGCTTTGTGCATTAAAGATTGAACCTGAAATTGTTCAGAAAGTTAAGACTTTACAAGAATCTGACCCAGAAATTATGAAAGCGAAAGATGCAGTGTCTTTAGGAAAAACACCAGAATTTTATGTCTCTAAAGATGGAGTGGTAAGATGCTAAGGACGACTCTGTGTTCCTGACAACGAAGAGGTAAAGAAGGAAATTTTTTCGGAGGCACATAGGAGTAATTACAGTGTTCATCCAGGTAGTACAAAGATGTACAGGAATTTATGTCAACAATTTTGGTGGAATGGTATGAAAACAGATACGGCTAAGCATGTTTCTCAATGTTTAACGTGCCAGCAAGTAAAAGCGGAGCATCGCTTCTCACAAAAGGAGTTGAACATGAGACAAAGAAGGTGGATGGAGTTGTTAAAGGATTATGATTGTGAGATATGATACCATCTAGGGAAGGCGAATAAGGTAGCGGATGCTCTTAGTCGTAAGTTAGCTATAGAGATGGCTAGTTTAAGAATGACGGAATGGAGCTTGTTAAAGTCTGTAGCAGACTCAGAGTTTAAGTTGAAAATGGATTGTCTTACTAGTATGCTTAGTGCATTAAAGATTGAACCTGAAATTGTTCAGAAAGTTAAGACTTTACAAGAATCTGACCCAGAAATTATGAAAGCGAAAGATGCAGTGTCTTTAGGAAAAACACTAGAATTTTATGTCTCTAAAGATGGAGTGGTAAGATGCCAAGGACGACTCTGTGTTCCTGACAACGAAGAGGTAAAGAAGGAAATTTTTTCGGAGGCACATAGGAGTAATTACAATGTTAATCCAGGTAGTACAAAGATGTACAGGAATTTATGTCAACAATTTTGGTGGAATGGTATGAAAACAGATACGGCTAAGCACGTTTCTCAATGTTTAACGTGCCAGCAAGTAAAAGCGGAGCATCGCAAACCCACAGGACTTTTGAGACCGTTAGACATACCAGAATGGAAATGGGAGCATATAACAATGAATTTTGTGCAAGGATTGCCAAGGACATCAAGTGGTCATGACTCTATTTGGGTAATAGTGGACTGCTTAACCAAGTCTGCTCATTTCCTAACAGTTCGCATAGACTACCCAATGGACAAATATGCGGATATATATGTAAGTCAAGTGGTACGCTTACAAGGTGTTCCAGTAACTATTACCTTAGATCGGGATTCAAGATTTACTTCGAAATTTTGGCGGAGTCGTCAAATTGCCTTAGGAACTAAACTCCAATTTAGTACTGGTTTTCACCCTCAGATAGATGGACAAACATAAAGAGTAATCCAGACATTAGAAGATATGTTTCGGGCTTGTGTGATTGATTTTAAAGGAAAATGGGATGAAAGATTGCATTTGGTGGAGTTTGTTTATAATAATAGTTTTAAGAAAAGTATAGACATGGCTCCTTATGAAGCATTGTATGGAAGGAGACGTAGGACTCCTGTCTGTTGGAATGAAGTAGGTGAAAGGAAATTGACAGGACCTGAACTGGTACAAGTTACCACTGAAGCTGTCGAAATTATCAGGGAAAGACTTAAAACAGCTCAGAGTAGACAAAAAGACTATGCAGATAGGCGTAGAAGGCCTTTGGAATTTAGTGTGGGAGATCATGTATTCCTTAAAGTATCTCTAATGAAAAGGATACCTCGATTTGGAATGAAGGGTAAGTTAAGCCCTAGATTTGTTGGATCTTTTGAGATACTTGAAAGAATAGGAGATGTGGCTTATTATTTGGCACTGCCTCCTAAATTGGGAAATTTGCATGATGTGTTTCATATATCGATGCTAAGAATGTACTAGCCGGATCCTAGTCACATACTCGATCATGAAGCCATCGAAGTGGATGAGAAAGTGAGGTATATTGAAGAGCCTATGCAAGTACTAGATCAGAAGGAACAAATTCTCAGGACCAAGAGAATTCCTTTGGTTAAGATATTGTGGCGACATCATGATATGAAGGAAGTCACATGGGAAAGTGAAGATCAAATGAAGGAAAAGTACCCCTACTTGTTTCAAGAGCCATGAGTGATGTCTAATTTCGAGAACGAAATTCTCTAAGGAGGGGAGAATTGTGGCATCCCAAAATCTCATGGCAATTTCCAGAAACATTACGACCTATGGAAAAAGGAATGGTTGTGTCATTGAAGCATGTTGTGGCCATTAGATCAAAGAAATGTAATAGAATTAATGGCCGAGCACCTAATGGGCTAATACTTTGTTAGAAACATGTTCCATGCCCATGTAAGATTCCGATTCATTTGATGAGGAAATTATGCTTTTGGCCATGGATTTTATAAGTTGGATTTTATTAGTCTATGTTACAAAGTATTGTAGCCATTTAAATTTGTAAATTAGTACTTTGATTTAATAGGGATTTAATTATTTTTTAAAATGGGTTAAAATTTGATTTAATTAAGCTTGGTGATTTAATTAAGCTTGTGTCTTAGGCCCAAGAGGGATGGGCCTAAGATGGGCCAATTGGCTGGCCCATTAGAGCCATGAAGGGCTGCCGTCAACCACAAGGTGGGGAGAAGGCCAGCCCATCTTCAAGCCCATCATGCATGGGGTTTGCCAAGTGGCAAAAGGGGAGTTACACCCATTGGCCACCTTGGGCGGCACCTAATGATTACTAATGATTGAATAAAAGGGGAAATAAAAAGAAGGAGTGACCGGTTTTGAGAGAGGGAGAGAGAGAAAGCTGTCGAGAGAGTGAGGGAACCGAGAGAGAGGAGGAAGAGGCCACACGAGGAAGAAGCTGCTCATCCATCGCTCATCGTCGCCGCGTCCAGTCGCCATGTGCTCGTGTTTGCTTGGTTTGGAGGCAAGTTATATCCTTTGATCTACTCTTGCATGTTGTGTCTAGAATGTATTACTGAATGGTGATGATTTTCGGAGGTCTAGGGTATGAAAAACTGAAGTTTTGAGTGTGTTGTTTTGAAGTAGTAAGCTGTTCTCGAGTAAACTGTCTGACCCAGAATGCTGTAGTGGCTTGCATACGATATTTGAGTCAGATTTTGGCTCTGACTTCTTCTTGAAAGTTGTAGATAATATCTTAAATTATAACATACTAAAATTTGAGGCAAAATAGATGATTTTTGTGGGGGTGAAACCCTCCCTCTACGAAAATGTTAGATCTGAAGCTGTTTTGTTGACCTCTTGGTGATTTTGTGTGTTGCATGTAACTTTTTACTGAAAATTTCACTTTGACCCCTTCACCAAAGTTGTAGATAACATCTTGAAGACTAACATACTAAAAGTTGAGGTAAAAAGAACAAGTATAGCCTAGTGAAATGATCTTTCTTTTGAAGATGTTAGATCTGGAAATGTTGCACTGAACTCCAGTGACTTCGTGGACTATAAAGTGACTTTCCCTTGAAAATATCACCTTGATCCCTTATTTAAAGCTATAGTGAGGCAAAACATATCAAAAATTCAGAGGAAAAGATGGAAGACAAGTAGGTGAAATCGTGATTTTTCGGAGACGGCTAAACCTAGAATGTTTGGTACTAGGAACAGGGGCTTCAACCGTCCATAATTAATTATCTAGGAAAAATATGACTTCAACGTCTTCATGAAAAATCTACTTTAGGGTCTTGAATACCACATATTTAAAGTTCATAATTTTTGAAGTTCATTAGAGTATTTAATCGGAAATATTTCAAAAACCGAGTAATCGGACGCGTACAGGTTTAGTCAGTTTCAATGCATGGGTCATATCTTTTTGTCTGAAGCTCTTTCGGCAAATTTTTCTTCACGAAGTATCTTTCTGTATGTCTTCTCTGCAACATATTCAAAATTCATATTTTTTGAAGTTCAATTGCCTATTTAAACAAAAATATTTCAAAAAACTGTGCAGGCTGTATTGATAGAATAGAAATGCCGTGATGCGTGATCTATATCAAATTGTATGAGGGGCTTTTGGTGCAGTGTCCTTCATGAAATATCTTCCATTATGTCTTGAATATCACATGTTCGAATTTCATAATTTTTAAAGACCATTTGTGTATTTAATGGAAATATTTTCTAAAACTGTGCAAGCTGGATTGTGCGAATTTCAAATGCTGAAATTTATGGTTATTCTGTTTTGGATGAGCCCTATTAATTATATTGGTTGAGGTGATTGGATCTTGCTGAGCATGTGATGATATTTGACATTGCATATAGAATCAAATGCTGAATTTGAATTTGTTGTCATTACATCATATGCCATGTTGATTGTGAGACATAAATTGGTGAATATGAATTATGATGAATGAGGAAATTGTTGGAGGTGGGTCGATAATGCCCTGGGAGTGTTAGGATGCCCGGGATGAGGGGTGCCGGATGCCCGGTTGTATTGTGATACATGCCCGGTTGTATTGTGATACATGCCCGGATGTCCTCGGGAGTTTCGAGATGCCCAGAATGGTTGGGTGCCGGAAGCCTCGGAGGTTTGTGCCCGGGGAATGCCTCGTGATGCCAGTTGGGATGCGAGATGCCCGGAATGTGGGGGTGCCGGATGCCCAATGGTGTGTGCCGGAGGTTTCTCGCGACGCCAGGTTGGGGTGCGAGTGATAAAAATGTGGGATGCAATTACTAGTCCCGGGAAAGAAAGATGTGGTGATCAAATTGAAAGATAAAAACGGAAATTGAATCATGCACATACGATATGGTGACATATGCATGGCTATATGATATGATGATGAGGAGTGCATGGTTGTATGTGCACCTATGGCATGATGATACATGTATGACATGATGATGATGAGTGCATGGTTGTGCTGCACCTATGGCATGATGATACGTGTATGACATGATGATGATGAGGAGTGCATGGTTTTGTGTGCACCTATGGCATGATGATACATGTATGACATGATGATGATGAGTGCATGGTTGTGTGTGCACCTATGGCATGGTATATGTATGACATGATGGTGATGAGTAGATGAGGATGTATGTACATATGGTATGATGACATCCGCATGGCTGCAAGGTAAGTTATGCTTGGATGCATGAATGATATGTACTATGCTATGATTGTTATGATTGTATTGTGTGATGCATTGAGTGGTTTATTGGATCTTTACCTGCTGAGTGGCTGTACTCACCCCTTTGGGGACCAACATTTCAGATTAGAAAGATGCCGCTCCCTACTGTCACGCAGGGTACCTTCTATGGCCTCCCATCTGACGTGGAGGTAGAGTGTTCGGAGATCAACTGCGTTACCATCCCTGGTCTGATGTTTGTGCGAGTTCGAGTGCTAGTCATGTACAATGTGGGCTTGGCTGGGGGCCCGGTCATACAGGAGTTTTTGTCGATCCACGTCCGCCGAGATGGAGTGTTTAAGAGGATGTTGCCGCCGCCGCCGCCCGACGTGCTAGGATGGGTGTGCTGGCCACGTGACGAGTAGAGAGCTGACGTTTCTTTTTGGGGGGTAGCCGACACCGATAGATGGAGGATGACACGTGATTGAATATAGGGTTGTTGCCAAGTGTAGTTAAAAATCTTGGCTTTTCTTTTTGGTTGTACCGACCCAAAAATCCATCGTGAAAATATGTAAATAAAAGTGGCTCGACTTTATCTTTTCATATGGCGCATAGTTGGTGTGCATTGCATTATGGTTATTGGAGGAAGAGATGGAGGGATTCAATTATGCTTCTGCTAATAAGTTGCGTTGGGACCGTTTTAAAAAAAAAAAATGCCTATGAACTACGATGCTTCTTCTAAGAGATGTAACTAGCGTTCTTTAGGTATAGCGATAGGTACCTATGGCGACCTTAGGTGTTTTGGGGTGCCACAGCTTCAAGTTCTTAATATCGATTATAATTACATCAATGGCTCTGTCCCTCCTGAGTTGGGAAATTTGGAGAAATTGACCAACTTCGATCTCACGGACAATTTGCTTAATGGTGCTGTCCCACCGACTATTGGTTGCTTGCACAATTTACGATCCCTTATATTTGGGTAAAACAATTTAAGTGGCTCTTTCCCTCTTGAACTTGGAAACCTCGCAAAAATGAATGTTGTTGATTTAAGTTTCAACAACTTCATTGCTCCCATTCCATCCTCTATAAGGAATTTGACGAGCTTGACTAATCTTGATTTGTGAGGAAACCAACTCGGTGGATCTATTCTTTTGGAAATATGGAATTTGACGAGCTTGACTAATCTCGATTTGGCAGGAAACCAACTTTGTGGATCTATTCCTCTGGAAATAGGGAATTTGAGGAGCTTGACTTATCTCTATTTGGTAGTAAACCAACTCGGTGGATCTATTCCTCCAAAAGTAGGGAATTTGAGGAGCTTGACTTATCTCTTTTTGCAAGGGAACCAACTCGTTGGATCTATTCCTCCAGAAATAGGGAATTTGAGGGGCTGGACTTATCTCTTTTTGCAAGGGAACCAACTCGATGGATCTATTCCTCTGGAAATAGGGAATTTGAGGAGCTTGACTCATCTCTATTTGCAAGAAAACCAACTGAGTGGATCTATTCCTTCGGAAATAGGGAATTTGAGCAGCTTGACTCATCTCTATTTGCAAGAAAACCAACCCGGTGGATCTATTCCTCCAGAAATAGGGAATTTGAGGAGCTTGACTCATCTCTATTTGCAAGGAAACAAACTCGGTGGATCTATTCCTCCGAAAATAGGGAATTTGATGAGCTTGGCTTATCTCTATTTGCAAGGAAAACCAACTCGGTGGATCTATTCCTCCGAAAATAGGGAATTTGACGAGTATGATTCATCTCTATTTCCAAGGAAACAAACTCGGTGGATCTATTCCTCCGAAAATAGGGAATTTGAGGAGCTTGACTTATCTCTATTTGCAAGGAAACAAACTCGGTGGATCTATTCCTCCGGAAATAGGGAATTTCAGGAGCTTGACTTATCTCTATTTGCAAGGAAACAAACTCGGTGGATCTATTCCTCTAGAAATAGGGAATTTGACGAGTTTGATTCATCTCTATTTGCAAGGAAACCAACTTGGTGGATGTGACATCCAGATTTTCGGGTTCTGATTTCGATTAGATAAATTGGGTTTCATCGACGCGACTATAGTGTTGTTTCTGAATTGGCCACTCACGAGATAACTAGACTAGCTGGGTAGACTATTAAGGACTTTAAGGCAGATAGACTTGAGAATTCGATTAGGAATCGACTTCTCGACCGTGCTCATCTTTGAAGGCCATTTCGGCATAGCATAAAATTGATTTTAAATCAGAAATAGGTATGTTCGATTGAGATGTGTGGCCGATCATGGGTGACTCCACTAAATTGGAAAATTCTCATCGATCGGCACTAATATGATTTTACTGTCGTTTTGGTACCCTATATCTGTAATTGAATCCTCGAGATTTTCACGGTAATCGAGAGTCGTCAATGAGTCGAGTGGGTTCAGAGTGGCTTGAAGAAAATCGACCACGGGTCATTTACCCTAAAAAGTTTTGAAAATTACCCAGTAGTCTAGTTCATGCTAAAAACGCGTAGAATGGAAATTAACTGTGAATTCGAGTCCGATTTTAGAAATTGAAAGTCTTGTCATGTCACAACCTATTTTAGGAATGTTGACTCATCATCTGAAGAATTTTCAGAGATTCTGAGATTTTTACGGAAAATGATTTGGACGTCGCAGAAAATCAACGGAAATTCGGATGGGCAAAATTAAAGGAAATTTGGCATTGCAAACCGAGCTATTTTGTGGAGGGCATTTGCAGGAATTTTGTGGACTTTTTCTACATCAAAACTTGGACATCAATTGAGTGAAATTCGGAGCTTGGGAGGAGGTCGGATTTTTTGGATATCAAAAGTGGATTATTTGTGATAATTGAGCAAGAAAGTAATTGGGGACAAGAGGATAGGCTTGTGGACTTATGGAGACTAGATAATGATGGATTAGATATTTAGTTTGATCTTTCTTCCCCCTCACCCACGGCTTCTCAAGCAAGCCTCACGCGTCCCTCTCCCTTATCCGTTCGTTATCTGTGACATCCTGAAATTTGATCCCGTTTCGATAAAGTGAAATGGGCATGTCATCGACATGCCTATGGTCCTTTTTCTCTTAGCTGATCACTCACGAGTTAACTAACCTATTGGGTGAAGCCGTTAAGGGATGTATCAGCAGTAAAATCCCTAAAAGCTACTCAATTAGTTGGATTGAACTAAAATCGTGTCTGATCGATTCTAACCATGAAATTTAAATTGGTTTCGGGAATCGAATATTCGAGCGTGTCACAATTCATTTTTAAGACTGTCTCATCGCCCTCAAATTATTAACGAGTCCGAAATTTTAAGAAATAAATTACGGAGGAAAATATTGAAGACCAGAAGAAATTAAAAAGTGAAAGAGAAATAGAAAATAATAATGGTAATAAGAATAAATAAATATCTTTTTATTTTTTATTTTTTTTTTTTTTCTCTCTCTCTCTTCCTTTCTTTTTCTCTCTCTTCTCTTCTCTCCTCTCCCCTCCCCCTTCATGCGAGTGCCCCACCTACCGCCTACTCCCCTTGCCAATTTTAAATTGGCTTCTCTTCCTTATTCTTTTTTTTTTTTGACTAGTCAAACCCCTCCCTTATCTTTTCTCTCTCTCTCTCTCATCTCTCCTCTCTCTATCTCTCTCTCTCTCTCTCTCTCTCTCTCTCTCTCTCGACACTCTCCCCTCCCCTATGTTCGAACGGAAGCGAGAGAACAAAAGACGGAAGACAGAGCAACTCACCGCTGCGCGCGCGCTCCGTGACCTGCATGCCGCCTGCGCTCCGCCGCCCACCGCTTGCCTTGCCGTCTCCTCTCTCCTCCACTACTCCCACGGACCGACTTCTTCATCTCCTTTTTGGTTTGTGCGAAGACAGCAAAACAAAAGCAGCTCGCCTGAAGACCGGAGCTGCTGTCACCGTCAAATCCACGCTGGACCACCGTCTGCTCCACCCGCACGACGCCGCTCACCACCGTTCGTCTTCAGCTCGCCCGCTTGTGCGCCGTTCGCCCCGTCCAGCTGAGTTTTCGCCTCTACCTAGCTCGTCTCGGCCATCACAGGCCACAGCCTGACCCACTCTGGCCGCCGTTCGGACCCACCAGAGCCCCTCTCGCCCTCTACCGATCTCGTCCAACCAGCTCAGCCACCGGACAAGCTTTATCTAGCCAAGAATAGTGGCTGGAAAAATGGGTTTCCAGCACTGTTCAAGGCCCGTTTTGGGCCGTTTTCAGGCCTCGAACCAGAGCCATGCTTTGGGAGGAATCGATCCTCGCGTCGTCCCCGTTGGATTGATCCGATTTGCATGCGATTCCGGTGAGTAATCTCACTAATCCCTACTTAGTTTGCTAATTATGCTTAGGGGTTGGTTAGGTTTAATTAAATGCAATTATGTGGTTAGATTAGAATAGATTAGTGATTATTAGACAATTGTGATGCATGTTAGATATTTTGATTGTGCAATTAGCAAGTAGACGTAGTCTACTATTTATTGAAAGCATCTCGGGATTTTCTCCGACCCTTAGCGGGCTTCAATTAGGCAATTCGGGCCTAAATTGGATTTTTAGTAATTGATTATTAATTTTTCAAAATAATTAATTATTTATTCCTGGAGAATGCACGTGAGTTCGATGGTTGAATATGTCATCTTGGCGAAGAGGTTGCCTTAGAGAATGCACGTGGCTCGGAGACTCGGTATGTCCTCCTGGAGAATACACGTGGCTCGGTGAAAGAGTTTGGCATCTAAAAGGGCACGTGGCTCGGTGATCTGATGCGTCACTTTGGCAAACTAGTGCCTTAGAGAATGCACGTGGGCCCGACATTCTGGAATGGCATCTAAAAGGACACGTGGCTCAGTAAATTGATGCCTCACTTTAGTGAGTTAGCACCTAAGAGAAGGCACGCGGGCCCGGGCATCATAAAAAGGACACGTGGCTCGGTGATCTGATGCTTCACTTTGGCGAACTAGTGCCTTAGAGAATGCATGTGGGTCCAGTATTCGAGGATGGCATCTAAAAGGGCACGTGGCTCGGTGACTTGATGTACCCTTTGGCCAAGAGGTCGCCTTAGAGAATGCACTTGGGCCCAAGGTTTGAGGCACGTGGCTCGGAGACTTGAGATGTCGTCCTAGAGAATGCACGTAGCCTAGCTTTTAGATATCCCATAGTGGGGAATGATTTGTGTGACATGTAATCGACTTGAGCAAATGGGTGTCTATTATGAATTGTACTGACTTGCAGGTGGGATTGAAGGCCAAAGTAAGTCCTTTGACCTGTGCGTGTTTAGGCAGCCTATAGTATAATGGTTTACTAATCGGGCCTTAGTAGGGTAGAATTCGCTGAGACGTAGTCTCATTCCGGTTTGGGGAAATCATTTCAGGACCCCGGTGAGGAACTGATAAGGAGGAATCTGAGAAGGAGAACTCTGAGGTGAAACCTGAGGAGAAGGATTTTTGGAAGAAGATGATAATACCAAAAGGAATCTTGAGTATGACCTGGATGGACTGAAATTCTATCTTCCTTTGAGAACTCCATTTTGATGTGAATAGAGTTAGAGTAAAAAGTTGTGAATAGTTGTGAAGTACTCTGGTTTGTGTTTTGTATAAAAGTTTGGTTATAAGTTTTAATATGAAAATATGGCCCTGCTTTTCTATCCCATTGATTTACTGTCTGGGGATTTATAACTACTTCCGCATCTGCTTAATAAATGAAAGGGTCGGTGATACATTGTCCTGGGATATCGCATTTTAAAATCAACCAGGTAGAAGAATGTGTGCATCCCCAAGGATCGAGGTGTGACATCCCCTTTTTGTGGTATCAGAGCTAAGTTCAAGACTGGAGTGATAAGGAGCGTTGACCATGGGATAGTTAGTAGGAAATGCCTTTAAATTCATGTTGGTGCATGTCTATGTTAGCTAAATGTTAAAATTGTTTGTTGTGTGTGGATCGCTCACCTTCTAATCCAATGTGGGTTTGGAAGACGGGTTTCAATGTAAAGACTGAACCATGAGCGAGTAGGAGTTGAGAACTCCTAGTAAGAGGACAATGTTCTCTGTGACTCGGGATAAAGCACTGACAAAGGTCGGTACCCAAGGTGGTTGTGGCAAAGTGTCGGCTCTGGCCAACTCGAGTGTAAGAGTACCACCGTAAGTTGGTACTAGTGTAGCAGCACCCAGCGATCCTAGGTTCAATGGGATCGTTCAGGTGCTAGTGTCCTTGGAATTGGCTAAGTTAGCAAGCTCAAGATCGAGTCGCCGTTGTTGCCGCACCTGCTTGAGGTCCATTGTGAAGATATGATCTAGGAGCGAGCCGTTGCATCTGAGTCGTGGTACAGCTCCAGTTCAAGCAGAGATGGAAATTGGTCAAGGAAATGACCGATGTGGAGAGAAAAGTATTCTATTCCACTCACGAGGAAGGGTGGGGTAGTCAAGTCAGCACCAAGTCAAATAAATCAGGTTGTTTCTAGACGTGATGATGGAGATTGGTCTTATGTCCTTCCTAGGACGCGAAATTGTTTAGAGTATAGCCAACAGGGATATATCGTCGAGAGTGGTCCTAGCAGACTGACGGAGCAACCAGAAAGAGTGCATGCTTTCACCTAATAGAAGATAGAAGACACACCAGATAAGTGTCGGAATTGTAGAAGGAAGCATGTATAAATCCAATGTTCGAGTATGACTAGAACTTATTGTGATGATGACCAGCATGACCAACAGGTGAAGGATTGTTAGTGGAAGTCTAAGGTAGCATAGATATCGCTACTGTGGCCAGAAAGGAATGGGAGTAGAATGGACCTTGCACCGATCAGAGAAAGAATGTGTTGGAAGTGATTTGATCAGAGCAACGCAGCAGAGCTTTGTGCTGAGTTGGTAGAACTTAAATTGTTGAAGTAAAAGTGAAAGAGAGGGGAATCACTAGCAATAGTTGTGCTTGACTAGTTGCTGAGGTGTGAGTTTGACACCACGTGAATAATGTGGGTTCATGGAGCATCTTGTGATAATGAATCATGGTCTTGGAGTAATTCAGTTTAGTTTATTAGTTTGCGAAAATGTGGAGATTATTAAGAGTCGAAAAAAATCTTCGATTTCGTTAATCTCGTTGACTAAAGACAACTCGTTTGTTAGACGGAGGTTGCCAAGATTGATTTGACAACTGTAGTGGATGTGTCAGTTGATAAATAGAATGTGAATAAGGTGGCTGTGATACATAAAATTTCTAAGATTGTTCCAAAGGAATTGCCAGGGTTACCGCTAGAAAGAAAGATTGAATTTGTAATAGAGCTAGCACCAAGGATAGAACCGATCTCAAAGGCACCTTATAGAATGGCGCTATCTGAGTTGAAGGAACTGAAGGGGCAGATGCAAGAATTATTAGATAAGGGATTTATTCGTCCTAGTACATCACCTTGGGGAGCACCAGTTCTGTCTGTTAAGAAGAAAGATGGTCTGTTGCGTTTGTGCATAGATTATCGGCAGCTCAATCAAGTAACAATCAAGAACAAGTATCCATTGCCGAGGATAGATGACTTGTTTGATCAACTGCAAGGAGAGTCAATATTCTCGAAGATCGATTTGAGGACAGGATATCATCAGCTGAGGATTAGGAAGGAAGATATTCATAAGTCGGCATTTCGTACCGGTATGGTCATTACAAGTTTACAGTGATGTCGTTCGGGTTGACGAATGCTCTAGCTGCCTTTATGGATTTGATGAACAGAGTGTTCAAGGAATATCTAGATCAGTTTGTGATCGTGTTCATTGATGACATTTTGGTCTATTCAAGAAGTGATAAAGAGCATGAGAGTCATCTGAGAGTAGTACTCCAGACCTTAAGAACTTATCAGCTGTATGCTAAGTTTAGCAAATGCAAGTTTTGGTTGACTCGTGTTGCGTTCTTAGGTCATGTGATTTCCAGAAAATGAATCTCTATTGACCTGAACAAGATAGAAGCCGTGATCAAGTGGCCAAGACCGACGACAAGTGACAGAGATTAGAAGTTTTATAGGATTAGCAAGTTATTATAAACAGTTTGTGGAAGGGTTCTCATCGATAGCCTCGCCTCTGACAAAGCTCTTAAAGAAAGAAGAGAAATTCATATGGTCAGATAAGTGCGAGCATAGTTTCCAAGAGCTAAAGGAAAAGCTGACTACCGCACCCGTGCTGACGATTCCATCTGGTCCTGGAGGATTTGATCTATAGTGATGCGTCATTCAGGGGATTAGGTTGCGTGCTGATGCAACATGGCAGAGTTGTTGCATATGTTTCCCGTCAGTTGAGACCTCATGAATTGAATTATCCGACGCATGACTCAGAACTTGCAGCCATAATATTTGCGTTGAAGATTTGGAGGCACTACTTGTGTAGAGAAAAGTTTCAGATTTTCACAGACCATCAGAGTCTCAAGTATTTGTTCTCTCAGAAGGAGTTGAACATGAGACAGTGCCGATGGATGGAATTGCTGAAGGATTATGACTGTGATATTCTATATCATCCAGAAAAGGCGAGCAAGGTCGCCAATGCATTGAGTCGAAAGTCTTCAATAGCTCAAATCTTAGTTAAGGAGTGGAACTTAATTGAGAGAGCTTGGGATTCGAAATTCAAATTTGAGGTAGGCCACCTTTCAAGTTTTATGGTCACCCTCATAATTGAGCCGGATGTCCAGGTCAGAATTAAACAACTCCAACCAACAGATTCAGATGTACAGAGAATTCTTTAAGGGGATACCGATAAAAGAAAGGCTGATTTTCAAGTTTTTGATGATGGGGTATTGAGGCTCCATGGATGTTTGGTTGTACCTGACAATATAGAGCCTAGAGAAGAAATTTTATCTTAAGCACATTGTAGCCGTTATAGCATTCATCCTGGAAGCACTAAGATGTATCAGAATCTGCATCAATGCTACTGGTGGTCAGGTATGAAGGCAGACATTGCCAAGCATGTTGCCAAGTGTTTGACTTGTCAGCAAGTAAAGGCCCAGCATTGTAAGCCAGGAGGATTTCTGTAACCTCTCGTGATCCCAGAATGGAAATGGGAGCATATCATGATGGATTTCGTGACTGGACTACCAATGAGTCAAAGAGGAAATGATTCAATTTTGGTAGTGGTCGACAGGCTAACAAAGTCGGCTCACTTCATTGCAGTTCGAAAGGACCTGAGTCTGGATAAACACACAGACTTGTATGTGCGTCAAGTGGTTCATATGCATGGAGTGCCAGTTACGATAACATCCGATAGAGACCCGAGGTTTATTACTGCTTTTTGGAAGAGCTTGCAGAGTGCTTTAGATACAAAGCTTCAGTACAGTACGGCATATCATCCTCAAACAGATGGCTAGTCTGAGATGACGATTCAAACCCTCGAGGACATGTTGAGAGCTTGTGTAATAGACTTCAAAGGAAGTTAGAAAGATTAGCTTCATCTGATAGAATTCGCCTACAACAACAATTATCAACAGAACATCAAGATGGCTCCTTTTGAAGCGTTGTATGGCAGTGTGCAGAACTCCAGTATGTTGGGATGAAGTCGGGGAAAGGAAAATCACAGGTCCAGAGTTAGTTCAGCAATCAGTAAATGCTGTTGCAGTGATCAGAGACAGATTATAGACAGCGCAGAAGCGCAGAAAAGTTAAGCAGATAAGCATCAAAGGTCTTCGGAATTCCAAGTTGGTGATCGAGTTTTTCCAGAAAGTGTCACCAATGAGGGGAACTTCACGCTTTGGTAAGAAAGGCAAGCTGAGTCCGAAGTACGTAGGTCTATTTGAGATTCTTGAAAGAATCGGAAACCTAGCGTATCGTCTTACATTGCCGCCACGATTGGCGCAAGTGCATGACGTCTTTCACGTGTCGATGTTAAGGAAGTACGAGCCTAACCTAACACATGTGCTCAATTTCGAGGAATTGGATATGGATGACCGTGTGTCATACATCGAAAGCCCGGTTCAGATTGTCGATCGCAAAGAACAAGTTCTGCGTATAAAGACCACTCCGTTGGTCAAAGTGGTCTGGCAACACCACGGTACTGAAAGAATAACTTGGAAGACTAAAGAGTCGATGAGACAGTAGTACCCCCACCTTTTTGAACAAAGTGTGTAATGGTTTAAATTTTGAGAACGAAATTTTTATAAGAGTGGAAGAGTTGTGACATTCTGAAATTCGATCCCATTTCGATAAAGTGAAACGGGCATGTCGTCGATGTGCCTATGGTCCTTTTTCTCTGAGCTGATCACTCACGAGTTAACTAACATATTGGGTGAAGCCGTTAAGAGATGTCTCTGCAGTAAAATTCCTAAAAGCTACTCAATTGGTTGGATTGGACTAAAATCGCGTCTGATCGATTCTAACCATGAAATTTAAATTGGTTTTGGGAATTGAATATTCGAGCGTGTCACAATTCATTTTTAGGACTGTCTCATCGTCCGTCAAATTATTGACGAGTCCGAAATTTCAAGAAAGAAATTATTGGAGGAAAATATTGAAGATCGGAAGAAATTAAAAAGTGAAAGAAAAATGGAAAATAATAATGGTAATAAGAATAAATAAATATCTTATTATTTTTTATTATTTTCTTTTCTTTTTTTCTCTCTCTTCTCTCCTCTCCCCTCCCCCTTCGTGCGAGCGCCCCACCTACTGCCTACCCCCTTGCCAATTTTAAATTGGCTTCTCTTCCATCTTCTTTTCCTTTTTTTTTTTTTTTTGACTAGTCAAACCCCTCCCTTATCTCTTCTCTCTCTCTCTCTCATCTCTCCTCTCTCTCTCTCGACACTCTCTCCCTCCCCCTCTATTCGAACGGAAGCAGAGAACAAAAGATGGAAGACAAGAGCAATTCGCCGCCGCCCGCGCTCCGTCACCTGCGTGCTGCTTGAACTCCGCCGCCCACCGCTCGCCTTGCCATCTCCTCTCTCTTCTCCCCCACTCCAACGAAATGACTTCTTCTTCTCCTTTCTAGTTTGTGCAAAGACAGCAAAACAGAAGCAGCTCGCCTGAAGACTGGAGCTGCTGTCACCGTCGAAGCCACACCAGACCACCATCCGCTCCACTCGCATGACGCCGCTCACCGCCGTTCTTCTTCAGCTCGCCTGCTCATGCGCCGTCCGCCCCGTCCAACTGAGTTGTCGCCTCCACCCAGCTCATCTCAGCCATCACAGGCCGCAACCCGACCCACTCCGGCTGCCGTTCAGACCTGCCAGAGCCCCTCTCGCCCTCCGCCGGTCTCGTCCAACCAACTCAGCCACCGGACGAGCTTCATCCAACCAAGAACAGTGGTAGGAAAAATGGGTTTCCAGCACTGTTCAAGGCCCGTTTTGGGCTGTTTTCTGGCCTCGAACCCGAGTCGTACTTTGGGAGGAATCGATCCTCTCGTCGTCCCCGTCGGATTGATTCGATTTGCGTGCAATTCGGGTGAGTAATCTCACTAATCCCTGCTTAGTTTGCTAATTATGCTTAGGGGTTGGTTAGGTTTAATTAAATGCAATTAGATGGTTAGATTAGAATAGATTAGTGATTATTAGACAATTGTGATGCATGTTAGATATTTTGATTGTGCAATTAGCAAGTAGACGTAGTCTACTATTTATTGAAAGCATCTCGGGATTTTTCCCGACCCTTAGCGGGCTTCAATTAGGCAATTCCGGTATAAATTGGATTTTTAGTAATTAATTATTAAATTTTGAAATTAATTAATTATTTATTTATTTTCCGGAAATTCAACTAGGATGGCTAGTGACCGGAATTTTATGCAGGTGATTGTGGTGAAGTCCATTTATTTAATTGGGCTTTATTTTGAGCTAAATTGAATTTTTAATCTTTATTAATTAATTTTCGAAATTATTTATTTATTTATTTATTTTTCGGAAATTAAGATTGAGATGGTCGATGACCGGAATCTCGTGCTGATTGTCGTGGCATAGTTTGTTTATTTAATTGAGCTTTAAATTGTATGAAATTGATTTAAATTGTGAATTTTAGGATATGTCATTATTGAGTTGATTTGATTATTTGATTGAGAAATCGTTGGGCATTGATTGTCGATATCGAAAATAAGTTGGTAATCACTTGAAAGAAAATACGTGGGCTCGGTGAATTGAAATATCACCTGGAGAATGCACGTGAGTTTGATGGTTGAATATGTCATCTTGGCGAAGAGGTTGCCTTAGAGAATGCACGTGACTCGGAGACTCGGTATGTGCTCCTGGAGAATGCACGTGACTCGGTGATAGAGCTTGGCATCTAAAAAGGCACATGGCTCAGTGATCTGATGCATCACTTTGGTGAACTAGTGCCTTAGAGAATGCACGTGAGCCCGACGTTCCGGAATGGCATTTAAAAGGACACATGACTCGATGAATTGATGCCTCACTTTAGTGAGTTAGCACCTAAGAGAATGCACGTGGGCCCGGGTATCATAAAAAGGACACGTGGCTCGATGATATGATGCGTCACTTTGGCGAACTAGTGCCTTAGAGAATGCACGTGGGTCCAGTATTCGATAATGGCATCTAAAATGGCACGTGGCTCGATGACTTGATGTACCATCTTGGCCAAGAGGTCGCCTTAGAGAATGCATGTGGGCCCAAGGTTCGAGACACGTGGCTCGGAGACTTGGGATGTTGTCCTGAAGAATGCACGTGGCCTAGCTTTTAGATATCCCATAGTGGGGAATGATTTGTTTGACATGTAATCGACTGGTTCAATTTGTTTTGAGTAAATGGGTGCCTATTATGAATTGTACTGATTTACAGGTGGGATCGTAGGCCAAGGTAAGTCCTCTGACCTATGCGTGTTTAGGCAACCTATAATATAATGGTTTACTAATTGGGCCTTAGTGAGGTAGAACTCGCTGAGACTTAGTTTCATCCCGGTTTGGGGAAATCATTTCAGGACCCCGATGAGGAGCTGATAAGGAGGAATCTGAGAATGAAAACTCTGAGGTGAAACCTGAAGAGAATGATTTTTGGAGGAAGAAGATAATACCGAAAGGAATCTTGAGTACGACCTGGATGGACTGAGATTCTATCTTCCTTTGAGAACTCCATTTTGATGTGAATAGAGTTAGAGTAAAAAGTTGTGAATAGTTGTGAAGTACTTTGGTTTGTGTTTTGTATAAAATTTTGGTTATAAATTTCAATATGAAAACATGGCCCTGCTTTTCTATCCCATCGATTTACTATCTGGGAATTTATAACTACTTCCGCATGTGCTTAATAAATGAAAGGGTTGGCGATACATTGTCCTGGGATACCGCATTTTAAAATCGAACAGGTAGAAGGATGTGTGAGCGCCCGAGGATCGGGGCGTGACATTCTCTCTCCAAGTCGGTCTCTCTCTCTTTTCTTTCCTTGGAAGACCGTCTGCAGCTTCTGTTTTCATTTTCCTTTTTCTCTGGACGCCACAGCTCCTCTCTCTCTCTCTCTCTTGCTGCCCTTCTCCTCCACCATTTGAACTCCAGCACTCATCTCACGCTAGCTGCTCCATTTTTTTTTTTAATTTCCTTTGGTCAACTTCAGCAGAATTCTCCAAGTGAAGCCAATTTGTTGACCTCTGAAGCTCCACCGAAGATCCTCATCTCACGCTAGCAGGTTACCCGAAGCAGCTCTAGTTTATGTGGCTGTCTTCAGCTTCTTCAGTCCACGGTTCCACCGGTTTGTTGACCTTGCACCGCCTTCTTCATCCAGCTGCACGAAGACCAGTTGCCGAAACAACTCCATCGCCCCGCCCCATCTTGGACCGCCAGCAGAACCCACCGAACTCCCCTTCGCTTCCTCGTCGTTGCATCCACTTTGCCGTGTGAAGGCCATCGAATTCCAGCCTGTCTTCAGTTTAGAAATTCCAGGCCACGCATCCGCAGCCCAGCTTCAATTTCCAGCAGCATTCGGCCAAGCAGTTAGGCCATTTGAAGCCCAAGAAAAACTCTAGCAGCCCACTTTGCAAGCCTAGTTCAGTTTTGTTTCAGCCCATCGGATTTCGACCCAGTCTAGCGAAGCCTAACAAAATCAGAAGCCCGCAATTTTGAGGCCCAAGCCCGTGAAGTCAGCCCATTTCAGGCCCGGTCCAGGTGCTCATCAACGTCGCTTAAAAAATTTAGATTTCAGCCGTCATCGCATTGCCGTCGCGTAGTTGTCACGTTGACCAAGTCTCCGCTTTTAATCAAGTGAGTTTTTCTCACTAACGCCTTCTTAGTTTGCTAATTATACTTAAAGGTTAATTAGTGTTAGTTGAGTGTAATTAGGTGGTTAGATTAAAATGGATTAGCAATTATTAGTTAATTGCATTGCATATTAGTTAAATGCTTAGTGTACTTAACTAGAGAATGGCTTATAGTATTTATTGAATGCTTCTTGGGATTTTTCTCGACCCTTATTAAGCAATACGGGCCTAAATTGAATTTTTAGTAATCAATTATTAATTTTTTAAATTAATTATTTATTTATTTATTTTTTCGGAAATTGAATTGGGATGGTCGGTGACCGGAATTTTATGCTGATGATCATGGTGCAGTCCATTTATTTATTTGAGCATTATTTTGTGCTAAATTGATTTATGAGTGATTTTAGGATTTATTCCTAAATTGAATAATTTTGGAAAATCAATTGAAGAATAACCGGGCATCGGTTGATAATGCCACTAAATATTGAAAGTTGCCGAGTGGGGCCGTGATGCCATTAATTCTAAATTTGCCAAGTAGGGCCGTGATGCCACTAAGTCTAAAGTTGCCGAGTGGGGCTATGATGCCACTAAATCTAAGAAAATTGCTCGATGGGCCGTGATTACCACCTATAAATAAGTTGTGTCCTAAGGACCATGATTCATAATTGGGAATTGAGTTGGAATAGTTGAAATGATCGGAAGTGGTCTTGTTGATATGTAATCGACTAAGTCGATTGATCATTGCTTTGATCTGATGTTGTGAATTGATTGATTGAATGGAAATGACTGATGAATGGTTCGATTGACACATAATCAACTAGGTCAATTGATCGATACTTCGATCTGTGATGTTATTGGGTGCCTATTTGAATTGTGCTAATATGCAGGACGGAATCTGAGGCCAAGGTAAGTCCTCTGACTCATGTTGTGCATAGGCAACCCTAAGGTGTATTAGTTTACTAATCAGGTGTTAGGGATATCGCATTTTAAAATCGACCAAGGTAAGTATGACATCCAGATTTTTCAACCCTGTTTTTTATTGAATAAATCGGGCATTTCATTAACACGCCTATAGGGTTATTCTCAGAGTCGATCACTCTCGAGATAACTAGACTATCTGGGAAAATTATTAAGGAATTTTAAGGCAATAGACTTGAGAACTCGATTAGGAATCGGCTTATCGACCGTGTCCATCTTTAGAGGTCATTACGGCACAGTTAAAAATCGATTTGAAATTAGAGATAGACTGGATCAGCAGTGTGGCACCCCCGATCTGGCAAGGTCGCCACAGATACTTATCACTCCACCTAATGAATACCAATTACATATCTTTGCTTCGGGGTTAAAGAAGAACCGTAGTTCATAGGCATATATATATATATAAATCTGGCGCAGCTCATAGCGAAAATAAGGACAAGTCACACCATCCCTCTACTCCCATAACGATGATACAATACACACCAACTACACATCAAAGGAAATTATAAAGCCAAGCCACTTTTTATTTATATTTTTTTCGTGATGGACTTCTCGGGTTGGTACAACCAAAAAACCAAGACTTTTAGCTAAACTTGGCCACAGCTCAAAGAGAGATCTCAACCCCCTATATCGATCACGTATAACCCTCCATCTATAAGTGTCGGCTATCCTCAAAAAGTGTCAGCTCCCACTCCTCACGCGGGCCATCACACCCACCCCGATGCGTTGGGCGGTGGTGGCGGCAACATCCCCCACATCACTCTGTCACGGCGGACATGGATAGACAAGAACTCCTGGATGACCGGGCCCCTAGCTAGGCCCACGTCATACATCACCAACACACGAACCCGTACAAACGTCAAACCAAGGATGGTGACACAATCAAGCTCCATACAGTCGACCTCCACGTTAGATGGAAGGCCGTAAAAGGTACCCCACTTGATCGAAGGGAGAGGCATCTTTCTAATCTGAAATGTTAGTCCCCAAAGGGGTGAGTACAACCACTCAACAGGTAAAAGATCCATTAAACTACTAAATGCCTCAAACAAAACAATCAAGGCATCATAAACGAAGCACATATCATTCCTGCATCCAAGCATAACTTACCTTGCAACCATGCATATGTCATCATGCCATATGTGCATATACTATCATGCACTCATCATCAAGCATTCATGCATATACCATCATGCCATATATGCATATACAACCATGCACTCATCATTAAGCATTCATGCATATCCATGCCTTATGTGCACATACCACCATGCACTCATCATCAAGCATTCATGCATATCCATACCTTATGTGTACATACCACCATGCACTCATCATCAAGCATTCATGCACATCCATGCCTTATGTGCACATACCACCATGCACTTATACATATTATATCATACAACCATGCATACATGTCACCATACCATGCATGATTCAATTTCAAATTTTTATCTTTCAATTGGCTCACCATATTTTTCTTTCCCGGGACCAGTAATTGCATCTCACATTTTATCGCTCGCACCCAACCTAGCATCGCGAGAAACCTCCGGCAAACACCTTCGGGCATCCAAGACACACACTCCGGGCATCTCGTACCCCAACTAGCATCACGAGGTATCTCCCCGGCACACACCTCCAGAGTTTTCGGCACACACCTCCGTGCATCTCAAAACTCCCGAGGACATCTAGCACACACACTCCGGGCATCCGGCACACACCTCCGGGCATCCTAACACTCCCGGGGCATCGTCGGCTCACACCTCCGACGGTATCCTCATTTATCATAATTCATATTCACAACTGTGTCTCAATATCAATATGGCACATGATGTGATGGCCCTAATAATTTCTAAGAATTTAACACATCATAGACAAGCTTTAGAGGCATTTATCTCATGAAGAACACAACAGCACCAGAATTTCATACAAAACAAAATAGTCCATGCATTACAGCTTTTGAAATTCGCACAATCCAGCTTGAACAGTTTTAGGAAAAATTTTAATTAAATATCCAAATTACCTTAAAAAATTATGAAATTCGAACATGTGATAATCAAGACATAAAGGCAGATATTTCATGAAGAACACTACACCAAAAGATCCCCATATAATTCGGTATAGACCATGCATCACAGCACTACTATTCTAACAGTTCAACTTGCACAGTTTTTGAAACATTTTTGGTTAAATAGGCAAATGAACTTCAAAAATTACGAAATTTGAATATGTTGTAGGGAAGACATGAAGAGAGATATTTCATGCAGAAAAATTTCCCAAAAGAATATCATACAAAACGATATAGTCCATGCATTGCAACTTACAAAGTCCGAACACATCAGATTGCACAGTTTTAGAAACATTTCCGATTAAATACCCAAATGACCTTTAAAAATTATGAAATTCGAACATGTGATAGTCAAGACATAAAGACAGATATTTCATGAAGACATCAAATATGGACGGTTAAATTCCCTGTTCCTAGTACCGAAATTTCCAGATCCAGTCTTTCCAAAGAATAACGATTTCACCCACTTATACTTTATTGTTTTGTCCCAAATTTGGGTATGTTATACTACAAGAAGTCATTTACAACTTTCATTTAGAGATCAAAGAAAAAATTCAACCAGAACATCACATGCAAGTCACTAGAACATCCAAGGTCGAGCTGTTTTTCTCAAGAACAGTACACTAGACTAGAGCACCACTCTTATAACTTCAATTTTTCACATTCTATACCCCGAAATTGTTGCTATTCAATCACACACACTAAGCACAGCATGAAGAGTAGATCAAAGAATCCCACTTGCCTCCAAACCGAGCAAACGGCGAGACACGGTAGCGACGGACGGTGACGCACGGCCCCTCCTCCTTCCTTCTTCCCTTCTTCCTTTCTTCCTTTCTTCCTTCTCTTTCTCTCCTCCCTCTCTCTCTCCCTCTCTCTTGCTTAAACTAGCCACCCTTTCCACTTAATTTCCTTCCCTTCATCATTAGCCATCATCACCTTTTGCATGGGTGACACTTGGCCATCACCATGGGACAAATGGGGGAGGCATGCAAACCGGACTCCCCCCCTTCGTGCGACAACAGCCCTTCATGGGCTTATGGGCCGGCCATTAAGGCCCATCTTAGGCCCAACACTCTTGGGCCTAAGACCCAAGCTTAAATACCAGAATTGACCATTTTAAAAACTAACTAAATCTCTACTAAATCAAAGTACTAAATTGCAAATTAAATGGCTATACACTTGCAATCATAAATCCATAAGTTCCAATTTATAATACATATGGCCAAAGATAGAACTTTCTTTCCCAAAATTTATCCATTAAAAGCTTGGCCATTAATATCATTCCGAATCATGGATCAAAAGGCTACAAAATACAATAACGGTGTTTCCATCTCCTATCCATGGCTCATGGCATACTTAGGGATTTTCATGAAATTCTAGGATGCCACAGACAAAGATGTGTGGCTAATCGTGGGTAACACCACTAAATTAGAAAATTCTCGTCGGCTGACACTAGACTGATTTTCTTATTGTTTTGGTACCTTGTGTCCGTAATTGAATCATCGAGATTTTCACAACAATCGAGAGTCACCAATGAGTCAAGTGGGTTCATAGTGGTTTGAAGAAAATCGACCATAGGTCATTTGCACTTAAAAATATCTGAAAGTTACCAAGTAGCCTAGGTCACGCTAAAAATGCACCAAGTTGAAATTAATTGAGAATTCAAGTCTGATTTCAGAAATTGAAGTTCCTGTCATGTCATAATAAATTCTAGGAGTATCGACTCAGTCTCAGAAGATTTTTCTGACATCCGACACTTTTTGGGAAAAAGTCGTCGCCGGGTTGTTTTAGTGCAGAAAATGCCGGAGACGATTTTTAGTCACAAAATTGAGATGCAAGATGAGTGATTGGGTGAGGAAAATTATCAATTTTATGATGGATATATCAATTGAAATTATGATAGTCAATTGAGGGTGAATTAAGAGAGAATTGAAGAGCAATTGGAGCCTATTTGCTAAGGAATTCGTATGCCACCCTCAAGGTGTGACTTTTGGACCAACTCCACCCTCTAGAAGGGGCAATTTGGGCTGAAAATAGGCTGGTGGGTGATAGCTATATGGAGGGATAAGAACAAAAGATATTTGTGGTGGAAAGATCAAGCTAAGGGGGACCCTCCATTCTCTCTTTCTCTCCAAACCGTCCGTGACCAGCAAGCCAAAGGAGAATTCATGAAGTTGCAAGTCCACCGAACGTCCACCTTCTCTATGATTTCTCTTTCAGTCTCCACCGCTTCGTCATTGTCGTTCTCTCTCTGCCCACGAAGACTAAAGTTGTCGTTCTCTCTCTGCCCACGAAGACTAAAGTCACCACCCACTGAAATCCCTGCAGGCTACCACGCATTCGTTCCTCCTCAGCTCCGGTCAATCTTCAGCGAAAAAGACCACCTTGCTGCATCCAAATCGGCGCTACATCAACTTTGGTCAGCCATTCACGCCAACCTCCACCACAAATTAGAACAGCCACTTTCACCGTGTGCTATGGCACCCCAAAACATCTAAGGTCGCCACAGGTACCTATCGCTCCACCTAATTACATCTCTTGGTAGAAACATCGTAATTCATAGGCTTTTTTTTTTTTTTTTTTTTTTTTTGAAAATGGTCCCAGCGCAACTTATTAGCGGAAGCATATAAACAAGTCTCACCATTCCTCCCTTTAATAACCATAATGCAATGCACACCACTGAGCACCATAAGAAAAGATAAAGCCGAGACACTTTTATTTATATATTTTCATGATGGATTTCTCGGGTTGGTACAGACCAAAAAGAAAAGCCAAGATTTTTAACTACACTTGGCCACAACCCAAAAGATACCTCGACCCCTATATCGATCACGTGTCATCCTCCATCTACCAGCGTCAGCTACCCTAAAAAAGAAACATCAGCTCTCTACTCCTCACGCGGCCATCACACCCATCTTGGCGCGTCGGGCAGTGGTGGTAGCAACATCCCCCGAATCACTCCATTTCGGTGAACGTGGACCGACAAAAACTCATGAATGACCGAGCCCCCAGCCAGGCCCACATCGTACATGACCAGCACACGAACTTGGACAAACGTTAGACCAGGGATGGTAACGCAATCAATCTCCAAACACTCTACCTCCACATCAAATGGGAACCCATAGAAGGTACCCCGCGTGACCGAAGAGAGCGGTATCTTCCTAATCTGAAATGTTGCTCTCCGAATGGGTGAGTACAACCACTCAGCAGGTAAAAGATCTAATAAACTACTCAATACATCACACAATACAATCATAACAATCGTAGCATAGTACATATCATTCATGCATCCAAGCATAACTTACCTTGCAGTTATGCATATGTCATCATACCATATGTACATACATCCTCATGTACTCATCACCATCATGTCATACATATACCATGCCTCATGTACACATACCATCGTGCCATAGGTGCACATACAACCATGCACTCATCATCATCATGTCATACATATACCATTATGCCATAGGTGCACATACAACCATGCATTCATCATCATCATATCATACAGCCATGCATATGTCATCATACCATATGTGCATGATTTAATTTCCACTTTTTTTCTTTCAATTTGATCACCACACCTTTCTTTCCCGGGATCGGTAATTGCATCCCACATTTTATCACTCGCACCTAATCTAGGCATCAGGTGAAACCTCTGGCACACACCACCGGGCATCCGGCACCCCCACATTCTGGGCATCTCGCATCCCAACTGGCATCACGAGGCATTGCCCAGGCACAAACCTCCGAGGCTTCCCACACCCAACCATTCCGGGCATCTCGAATCTCACGAGAACATTCGGGCATGTATCACAATACAACCGGGCATCCGGCACCCCCCATCTCGGGCATCCTGAAACTCCCAGGGCATTGTCGACTCTCCTCCAACAGTCTCCTCATTCATTATAATTCATATTTACCAAATTATATCTCACAATCAACATGGCACATGATGTAATGGCAATAAAGTCAAATTCAACATTTGATTCTATATGCAATACTAATTATCATGACATACGCAGCAAGATTTGATCACTTAAATCAATATAATTCATGGGATTCATCCAAAAAAGAATAGTCATAAATTACAGCATTTTGAAATTTGCTCAATCCAACTTGTGAAGTTTTAGAAAAATTTTTATTCAAATGCCCAAATGACTTTCAAAAGTTATGAAATTTAAGCATGTGATAATCAAGACATAGAGGCAAACATTTCGTGAAGAAAACTGCACCAAAACACCTTCATATCATGCGGTATAGACCAAACATTACAGCACCATTATCATAACCACTTAACTTGCACAGTTTTAAAAAAAAAATCAGTTAAATAGGCAAATGAACTTCAAAAATTATGAAATTTGAATATGTTGCAGGGAAAACATAAATAAAGATACTTCATGAAGAACACTTTGCCGAGAGAACTTTATACAAGATGATATGACCCATGCATTGAAACTGATCAAATCCGAATATACCAAGTTACACGGTTTTAAAAACATTTTTCATTAAATACCCAAAAGGTCTTCAAAATTTATGAAATTCGACTATATTGTAGTCAATATCCTAAGGTAGGTTTTTCATGAAGAAATCAAAGTCAAATTCGTTCTAGGTGATTTAATATAGACGGTTAAAGCTTCTGTTTCAATACCGAAATTTCCAGATTTGACTACCTCCGAAAAACCATGGTTTCACCTATCTATTCTTGTTAGTTTTCTCTAAATTTTTGATATGTTAAACCTCAAGATGTCTTTTACAAATTTTTTTAAGAGATCAAGGTGAGATTTTCACAAGAAGTTTACTTTACAGACCACGAAACCACTGAAGGTCGGCACAATGAATTCCAGATCTAGTCTCTCCGAAAAATGAAGATTTCACCTACTTATACTTGTTTGTTTTGTCTCAAATTGGAGTATGTTATATTTCAAGATGTCCTTAACAACTTTAATTAGAAGTCATGGTCAACACATGCAAGCCAATAGAACATTCAAGGTCAAACTGTTTTCTCAAGAACAGTTTACTAGTATCAAACATCCCTCTTAGAGCTTCGACTTTTAACACCCTAAACATCCAAAATCCATCACCATTCAAGCACACATGCTAGACACAACATGCAAGAGCATATTAAGGGTCTCAACTTGCCTCTAGACCGAGCTAGCAACAAGCACACGGCGACGAACGACGGACGCATGGCAGACGGTCAACGGACAGCTCTCCTCCTTTCCTCTTCTCTTCTCCCTTTCTCCCTTTCTTTCTTCTCTTCCTCTCCTCTCTTTCTCTCTTCGGACGAACCCCTCTCTCTCTCCCCCTCATTCTTGCTTAAACCGGCCATCATTTCTCCAAATTTTCTTCCCCTCAATGATGAACAATCATTGGCAATGCATGGGGGACACTTGGCACACTTCAAAGGACAAGTGGGGGAGGGCATGCAACCGGTCTCTTTCCCTCCCCTTCGCACGGTCAACAGCCCCTCATGGGCTTATGGGCTGGCCAACTTGGCCCATCTTAGGCCCATCCCTCTTGGGCCTAAGACCCAAGCTTAATTAACCTAAGATCAACCCTTTTAAAAACTACTTAAATCCCTATTAAATTGAAGTACTAAATTGCAAATTAAGATAACTATACAGTTGAAATTATAATTCCATAAGTTCCAATTTATCATACACACATGGCCAAAGATAAAACTTCCTTTCCCAAAATTCATCCATTAAAGACTTGGCCATACATCTCATCGCAACTCATGGACTAGGAGGCTACAAAATACAACAGCGGTACTTCTATTGCATTTCCATAGCTCATGGCATATTTAGGGATTTTTATGAAATTCTAGGATGCCACATGTGCCAAGTCCATCGAAGGCCCACGCGTCCAGCAGCAGGCGTCCACGAAGCCCCACGGAGTCAAACCCTCCCTCTTCGTTTCAATTGTTGACCCGAGCGAAGCCCTGCCACGATTTCTTCTTGCAGCTACTGCCACGTCCCATCTACTCGATCAACAACGAAGCCTTTGTGTTGACTCCATCAATGAAGACCACCCATCTTCGTGTCTTCGTCCACCGAGTCAGTCAAGTGAAGCCAGCAAAGCAACCTCGACCGAGCTGCCAGGAAGACCAAAGAAGCCAGCATCCATCTCCCTTGCAATTCGCAAATTGGAGCCCACGGAATTCGATCTTCGAAGGCCAGCAATTCTAGCCCAGTGAATTTCCTTTGGGCCGCAAGTTAGGCCAGAATTCAGCCCAGCAATTTCAGTCTTTCGGCCCAGCAAAAACAGGCCCACGTGATCCACCAAAGTTCAGCTACAAGGCCATTCAAAGAAATCAGCTCCTTGGCAGCCCAATCCAAATTTAGTCCAAGTTCAGCCCGCGAAGAGCCCAATCACTATCAGGCCCAAGCCCAAGAGCAAGCCCATTCCAGTGCAAGAACAAATCTCATTTGGGCCAAGATTTGTTGGGCCCGTTCTAGGCCAGGCCCAAGTCCGCCGGTGTCATCGAAAGTTCGATTTCGGCCACCGTCGCGTCGCCGTCACGGTGATTTGGCCTCTGCTTTTACCAAGTGAGTTTTACTCACTAATGCTTTCTTAATTTGCTAATTATGCTTAGGGTTGGTGAGATTTAATTAAGTGTAATTAGGTGGTTAGATTAGGTTAGAACAATTAAATTAGTGACTTAATGATGCATGTTAGGTGGTTAGACCTAGTTATTAGCAAGTAGAAAGGTTTAGTTATTTATTGAATGCATCTCAAGATTTTTCCCGACCCATTTCGGGCTCCAATCAGGCATTACGGGCATAAATTGGATTTTTATTATTTCTTTATTTCTTTATTTTTCGAAATTTATTATTTAATTAATTATTTTTCTGGAAATTCAATCAGGATGACCAGTGATCGGAATTTCGTGCTGATTGTCGTGGTGCAATCCGTTTATTTAATTGAGCTTCAATTTATATGAAATTGATTTAAATTGTGAAATTTGAGGATTTGTTCTAAATTGTTTGTAATTGAATATTTGATCGGTAGATGGTCGAGTATGGGTATATAGCGCCGATTATGTTGATGGGCTATATAGTAGAGAGAATGGTGAGAGCTAACTAAGGATATTATTGGCTGAGACCAATCAGGTACGATATTATTGGACATACGTGGTTCAGTGATTGGAAGTATCACTGACGAAAACGGCGCCTTAAAGAACGAACATGAATGACTTATAGACAAACGTGGTTCGGTGATTAAGAAAATATCACTGGTGAAAACGACACCTTAAAGAACTCGCGATGTTGTCTATTGTCGATGTCACCTTGGCGAAAACGGCGCCCTAGAAAGGACACGCGGTTCGGTGATCAAGGATATCACTGGTGAAAACGGCACGTTAAAGAATGCGCGGTGTCGGTGATCAGTATGTCATTGGCAAAAACTACGCCCGAGAAATACATGTGATTTGATGAAGGAGTATACCATTAGGGAATTATGGTATGAGTGGGAATGACCTAGAGGTGGTTTGAATGACATGTAATCGACTAAGTCGATTGATCAATGCTTGATCGGATGTCATGAATTGTTTGAATATATTTGTTTAATCTTAATTTGCAGGTGGAATCTAAGGCCAAGGTAAGTCCTTTTGATCTGTGTGTGTTTAGGCAACCCATAGTGTATAGGTTACTAATCGGGTCTTAAAGGGTAGAACTCACTGAGACGTGGTCTCATTGGTTATTGAATAACCATTTTAGGACCCTGAGGGGGAGCCAAGGAGGAGGAACCTAAGGAGGAGAGCACTGATGTGAAACCTGAGGAGGAGAAAGATTTTTGAAGCAGAAGATGATCCAGAGAGGGATCTTGAGTACAACCCAGATGTGGATTGACATACCATCCCTTTTGTGAACCCTGTCTTAGTGTAGATAGGTGTGAGACAAGTATGCTATGAATAGTATTGTAAATATATTATGAGTTGTGCTGTTAATAAAAGTGTGGTTGTGAATTTCAATATGAAAAATATGGCCTGCTTTTCTATCCCATTGTTTTATTGTCTGGAGATTTATAATTGTTTCCGCATGCGTAATAAAAAGAAAGGGTCGGCGATACTTAGTCCTAGGATATCGCACGTTAAAATCGACCTGGTAGAAGGATGGGCATGTCCCCGAGGATAGGGGCGTGACAGTGGATATATTCCGTCACAAATAGGCAAATTGAAGAGTTTGAGCAGAATTTACGGAAAATAGAATTGATTGTGGCATCCCATTGGAAATGGGAGATTTATTGAATCTCCAATAGCTAGATTTGAGCTTGAACAACTTGGCCGGGCAAATCCCTATTAAACTTAATAAACTGAGTCAGTTAAAAGATCTTGATCTTCACAACAATTCTCTTTCTGGCTCAATATTCATATTTAAAATATTTTATTCCTTAAATCACCTCTACTTATCATATAATCATCTCGAGGTCCCAATTCAAGATAATTTGAGGGTTGTTTTTCCTGACGCTTTTCTTGGCAATGAACATTTGAACCAGTTTCACATAACCCAAGACCCTAGAAGAAGGTCTAGCATAATTCATTTTATGACTGTGTTCATTTTGCTGGTTGCAATTTGCTGTATAGTGGTCGGATCTAGCTTTCTATTTCGACATGCAACAAAGACAAAGCAACCAGAGACTATAGAGAAAAATAGAAATTTCTTGTCAATATGGAATTACGATGGGAGGATTGCATATGAAGACATAATTGATGCAACCGAGGACTTCGATCTCAAATATTGCATCGGGACTAGCAGTTATGGTAGCATCTATAGAGCGCGATTACCCAATGGGAAAGTTGTGGCATTGAAGAAACTTCAACGTTCTGAAGCAGAGGACCTGTCCTTCAACAAGAGCTTTCAGAATGAAGTGAAACACTTGACAGAAGTAAGGCATAGAAGCATAATCAAGCTCCATGGTTTTTGCTTACATAAGCTATGCATGTTCTTAGAGTACGAATACATGGAAAATGGGAGTCTGTTTGGTGTTTTGAGAGATGATGTTGAAGCGGTGGAATTATATTGGTTCAAAAGAGTCAATCTTGTCCAGGATACGACACATGCTTTGTCTTACATGCGCCACGATTGTGCTCGGCCAATTGTTCATCGAGACATATCTAGCAATAATATTTTAGTCAACAGTAAAGTGCAGGCTTTTGTATCAGATTTCGGCACCGCAAGACTTCTAGATCATGATTTCTCATCTAACTTCACTACAAATATTGCTGGCACCTATGGATACATTGCACCAGGTGAGCAATACTTTATGCTTCATAATTTTTCTTTCTTGCTTTTTTACCCTCAAATTTACTAATAGAGGTACAAGTCAAATAAACGACATTGTAGAAGTTTCACTATCCATGCACATCAGTGACTTGTAGACTGTTATTGTACTTGCCAACAATAGCTAAGGATTTGTTGTGCCACGATTGGCAAAATGTCCTCCTGGAACCACCTTGTTTGCCGTGGCTCTGACTCATGTAATTGTTTTATTCATGTCTATATATTTGAATATTTTTGGAAAATGAATAATTATTTTGTATGCTACTGTTGTTAGTATCATTAGGTTACTTATTTTAGAATAAAAATATCTCAAACTATAATTTTTATGTTGCATATGAGTAAAAGCATGTCGGAATAGTAAGATTTTTAGATTTTATATCAAATTTATATTGGTATTACTAAATCATTCATTTCTATTAAACGTTTTATTGTGGAAATAAAATTAACAGTTTTCAAAGAAAAATTGGTGGGGCAAATGGAGTGGGGATGGGGTGTCGCACATAGTTATGTGGGGCATGATGGAGAGGGAAAATTTGCCCCTTGTGGGGCAGCGACGGGGCGGGCGGTTAAGGATGTAGTCATCCCGTCCAAAGCCTCAACTGCTAAAATTTTGTATGCCTTTCGTATTTTTTTTTTTCAAAGCTCGCATATTCTTTGGTTGTCAATGGGAAATGCGACATATATAGTTTTGGAGTGGTAGCAATGGAAACAATAATGGGTGAGCATCCAGGAGACATTATATCTATCTTGTTGACATCCTCTGGAGAAGATATCATGCTACATAAAATTCTAGACCGGCGGTTGCCTTTTCCAAGAGAGAACTCTATTGCAAGAGGTATTGTTTTGATAGTTTCTCTGGTGCTTGCTTGCTTGAGTGCTAATCCAAAGTTGCAACCAACTATGAAGCAAGTCTCGGAAGCTTTTCTAGCTGGAAAGTCACCATTGGCAAAGCCCTTCCATGAGATCTCATTGGCTCAGCTACGATATATTAATAGATCACGGTTGGACGGCGAATCAACAGAAGCTTCTTCAGGATAGAGCGATGAGTAAGGGTCATTAAGTGCTTGTCCAGTAAAGGGATAATTGATAAAATGAAGCTGCAATTTGGTGAAAGTGATTGAGGATATAAAATTGTATGGCTTCTTCAAATTAGTAAGTCTTGGAGAACTATTTTCCATTCTATGCTGTAAGAGTGAGATGCAGTTTATATATGACATCCGTTTATTTTTCTTCTTTTCAAAGAACAATGCATCAAGAAATGACAAAACCGACTCTAGTTCCAATATAAAACACGAGTGTCCATTCACAATTTCCATAATGTAATTGATTATATTCAGATGAACTCATAGAGTAAGTGTATTTGATATAATATTTGGCTCCATAAAAGATGAGTATTTTCCAAGGCCAAACATCGGCAAAAAGTCTGTAAGACAATCACTTGTCACGAACCATGTAACACGTAGTCGTCCAGAAAATCAACATATGAAACCCCAAAGGACCCGCTGCATGTTGTAGTTCTCGCGGTCCGAAAATCTACACATAAAACCACGAAGACCATGACTTCTAGCGACACTCGAATTGCATACTCTCCACAGAAGACCTTGACTTCTTGATGAACGGGTATGAGTACCATTGAAAAAATGCGTTCTCATTTAAGTTCTGATTTTTTTTTTTTTTTGGTCAACTCCTCTATTCTATGTACATGTATATGCGATGGTCATGGAGATCAAACATCGGGCCCGGTACTCTCGGGCCCCACCCCTCAATCCCTTTACCATGTAATGTCGAGTATAGGGAGATGTGGTGACGGTGATATGAGACTCGTACCGCTTTCTCGGTGCAAGAAGACTTCGAGGCGTCTTGAAGTCTTTCGAAGAACAAGACAAAATGCTAGAGAAAAAGTAAATAAAGGAGAAATTGCATCCGCCGTGTTACATACGGGGGAGGACCTTTGTCAATGACTTGTGATATGTGATTGTTGCGACCTCCCCTTCGGGACATGGAAAAAGTAAATAAAGGAGAAATTGCATCCACCGTATTACATCAAATATTAGACCCGCGCTTGCCAATCCCGAGAGCGAATTCCATCACAAGAAATATCATTTTGGTAGTTTCTCTAGTGCTTACTTGCTTAAGAAGTGATCCAAAGTCATGACCCACAATGAAACAAGTTTGGAAAGCTTTTCTAGCTCCAAGACTTGCGTTGGCCCAGCCATTCCATTCAATCTCACTTTCGCAGCTCCAAGAAAATAATCAACGAGTATGGTGGGAAGGTGGATCATTGGAACTTCATCGAGCCCCAAAAAAGAGCAAGGACCACGAAGTTCTTGTCCCAATACTAGCAAATAAATTCCAACAAGTGAAGAGTTGATTGATACAATGATGCTGCGAATTGGCGAACGTGTTTGAGCTATATCAAGTATACTGCTTCTGCAATTTTCAGTCACGTCAAAATTTTTCTATACTAGCTAGGCTAGAATTTACCTAAGTAGCAATGACTAAGGAGTGAAGAAGCATTTTGTCGGACAGTTGTTTATTTTTCATCATTTTAGTAAGATCAGAATGTATGATAAGTGATAATGTGTTGTATTTGCCATGAATATTTGGCAACATAAGGATATTCCCTGCGCATTATTCCGGATCGTCTCGGTTTAGTTGAGGCTTGCTAGTCAATCAAAGACGGCAAATTGACCAACGTTTCCTTTTCGATGGCTAAAGGTCCGACATCACGAAAACGACAAAAGACGACGATTACTCTAGACGAATCGTGTCGATTCGTCCAGCAATCAATACATGTCCGAAGACCTTGACTTGTTGACTTTTGAGGTGCCTGCTGGACGAAGACCTTTACTTATTGAATTTGTGCAACTTCCATATGTAAGCGCACTAATTGAATCATCATTATTTAACCGTGAAGTGTACGATGGAGGGCCTGCCACTTCGCAATCACGATGTAGCAGAATCAGAGTTTATCCACTATGAAGACACTATCAATCGTATAAATTGATTTATGTCTTGAAGCTTTGTGATAATGAACGCAGCCTTTAAATTAAGCAGAATTGATGAACACAAGGACGAAAAAGACGAGGAATCCCATCAACAGAAAAACCTCAAAGAAAGAACCTTAAAATCATAAAATTACTCTTCCTTCCGCCTTAAAATCTCGTATGCTGCACTTTTTGTGTATCTTAAGTACACTTCCTATGAAAGAGAGTTCCTGACACTATTCATAAATTATGATTCTCCCTAAATGATCATTATCGGGTTCGACCCATGTGAAACGTGATCCAAAGTTCTTGATACGTCGGATACACATGTTCTTGATTTAGGAGAAGATGGAAAGTGGGAGTCTATTTCGTGTTTTGAGAAATGATGTTGAAGCGGGGGGAACTTGATCGGCACAGAACAGTCAATGTCATCTTACTTCCGCCTTGCTGCGCCTAACCAATTTTTTCGTCCGAAGGTATCCAACATCTTACTCAACCACCGAAAGCCTCAAACAACTTCTCTCTCTCTCTCTCTCTCATGTCAAATCTCTCTCTCTCTCTCCTGTCAAATCTAGGGAGATACCACTAGATACATAGTTTTTGGTTTGCAAGGATGCTGAAACTTGGCTAGATTCATAAGCTAATTCAATTTGTAGTGATTAATTTCATTTATTTTCACTGCCCTCCAAATTGATGGCAACTCAGTTGTTAAATATGACTCGAGTTTGAGCGTTTGCTAAAGCGCGGAATTCAGTGGACTCGCGAAGAATTTACTAGAGAGGAAATAAAGTTGGAAAAGGAATCTGGGCGTGGGCCCAAAGCTTGGGCACACATTCACGCTTATTTCATGTTCAACAATGCAAAGAAGAAAAAAATAAGGGCTGCCGAGTTCTCCGCACGTGAAAGACAAATTGTGGTGGGCCCAGGTCAAAGTTTGACCTGGGCACACGTATAAAGGCGTAATTTAATTTCCCTTTTTTGGTGGCTTGCATGAAGTCAGTGAAACCCTAAGAAGCTGCACGTTCGACGATAAGCGAAGCCACATCTTGAAGCGCCGCATGAGTGCTTAGTGTTCCGCCGTTGTTGATGCAAGCAAACTTGAAGTACCAAATATCGAGTGCTTGAAAGTGGGCTTGTTGTTTTTCATTTGTGCAATTACATCCAAGAAGTTTAGTGTTTGTAGTCGATTAAATCTTGAGGTAAGATTTGCGTGTAATTCCTCCGTGAGATTAAGAGATTATTTTAAGAGGAATTTCAAGACTAAACACTCCGTGCGTTATTGGGTGTAATTGGGGCTTGGGAAACACCGAGAGAGTGTTTAAGTGACTTGAGTGTGTAATCTCTTTGTGTCGCTTGATCTATAGTGAAATGCGCTGCTGCTCTCCCCATGGACGTAAGTCTTTACGACTGAACTATGTAAATCTTATGTCCAATTTATTTTCTTCTCTATCTATATTATTGTTTGATCACTCATCCTATCACAAGAAGTGGTATTAGAGCCAGGCTTGGCTAAGTTGAAGCGAATCGATGGCGACAGAAGAAGTAAAAGTGAGAATCGACATATTTGATGGGAATGATTTTAGTTTCTAGAAGATGCTAATTGAAGATTATCTTTATCAGATGAATCTGCACTTACCTTTATTTGGGGAAAAACCAGAGACGATGAAGCAAGTTGATTGGGATTTGCTGGATAGACGAGCTATGGGTGTTATCGGCTAACGTTGGCTCGTAACGTCACGTTTAACATCCTAAATGAAAAGGCCACTACTGATTTGATGCAAGCCCTGTCAAATATGTATGAGAAGCCCTCTGCGATCAACAAGGTCTGTTTGATGCGACATCTGTTTAATTTGAAGATGAGCGAAGGTGCGTTAGTTGTAGATCATATCAATGAATTTAATGTGATTGTTAGTCAATTGAGTTTAGTTGAGATTAACTTTGAAGATGAGGTACGTGCTTTGATTCTACTATCCTCATTGCCCAATAGTTTGAATACTACTGTAACTGCTTTTAGTAATTCTTCTGAGTCAACAAGTTTGACGTTTGACGGGGTTTAAGATTTGATTCTGAGCGAGGACATCCGTAGAAGACAATCTGGGTAATAGTAGTACTAATATGAACAAATGTAGTCAATCTAGGACAGCTAATGTTGTTTGTTGGAGCTGTGGCAAGAGGAGGCATTTTAGAAGTGATTGCCTTAAGTTGAAGAATGATAAGGGTAAGAGAATTATGGTTGATTCTGCAGATAATGTTGCAACTGTAGCAAATAATGCTGATTATGTATTGTCTGTCACTAATGATTCATTGTTTGATGGATGGGTTATCTATTCTGGTTGTTCTTTTCATGTCACACCAAATAGAAATTGATTTATCACTTATCAGTGCACATGTAGTGATAAAGTCCAGTTAGGGAACAACGCTGAGTGCGATGTTGTGGGTGTTGGTGATGTTAAAATCAGAATACATGATGGTATTGTGAGGACATTGATTGGAGTGAGGCATGTTCCAGAATTGAAAAAAAAAAATTAATTTCCTTGGGTACCCTAGATTTAGCTGGTTGCAGATTTGTTCAAGGTGCCCTGGTGATAATGAAAGGAATCAAGCATGATGGCCTATATAAACTTCAAGGTGAGACAATGACAAGTTTCGCCTCGAAGATGTCGGATGCATTTGTTCGAGAGTCTTTTGACTGCTCGAAGAAGACTTGGAGGTTTGTGCCAATGCACAAGTTTGATGCTGGTGTCGGGATCTCGCAGTCAAGAGCTTTTATTGAGACGGAGACTGGTAAGTCGATCAAGCATGTGCAGACTGACAATAGCATGGAGTTTTGCTTGGAGCTAGCAAATAAATTATGTATGAAAGAGGGCATAGTGAAACACCGCACTAGTGCCAATAAATCACATCAATTTGCAGAATTGACAAGCAGAACATTACTAGAGATGGCCCAAAAAATTATCTCTAGTGCTAGTATGGCTAGGAGATTCCTAGTTGATGTGCTAAGTATGATAAACTACCTGGTGAATAGATCCCCATCAACTGCTATTGAAAGGCAAAATTTTGAAGAAGTGTGGTCAGGTAACGTTGCTGGTTATTCTATTTTTAGAATGTTTGGTCGCCCGTGTTATTTTCAAGTGATGGTAAGCTTGATTGGAGGGCAAGGTGTATATTCCATGGCTATGCATAAGGTGAGTGGGGCAATTGGTTGTGGTGCCTGAATATAAATTAACCTGTTAACAGCAGAGAAGTTACCCTTGATGAGTCTCCAGTACTTCTAGCTAGGAGTTTTTGTAGCAATGTTAATACGGATCTGGACAATGTTCAGCTTGTGGTGGAGTTGCGGCCAGAAACTCCTGAGGTAGCGAGTACAAGTACTAGCAAAGTAACTGTCACATATGGTGCTTGTAGCGATGTGGAGCTTATAGAGCCGACAGTTGCTGTAACTGCCGATATTGACAATGTACGTCTTCGATCTCCCGATAGATATGGATGCAATAATGGTTTTGCTTTATCTGCGGTTAAGGAGGTTGTGTTGGAAGATTCCTACTGAGTAGTTAAAGGTGTATTTGGAGTTGGTATTTTGATGAGGTCCTCAGTTATGGCGAAGTTCAAGCGAGGCTTGGACTTGGATAATATCTGTGGTGGTTGAGCCCATCAGGGGTTATGGGAAAGTAGCAGCACAATTTGAATCTTTATGAAGCGATTGTAATTTGGCTCAAACGTCGAGTCAAGGTGGAGATTATTAAATATGACTCGAGTTTGAGCGTTTGCTAAAACGTGGAATTCAGTGGACTCTCGAAGGATTTACTAGAGAGGAAATAAAGTTGAAAAATGAATCTGGCCGTGGGCCCAAAGCTTGGGCACACATTCACGCTTATTTTTTGTTTGGCCATGCAAAGAAGAAAAAAGTAAGGGCTGCCGAGTCCTCCGCACGTGAAAGACAAATTGTGGTGGGCTCAGGTCAAAGTTTGACCTTGGCACATGTATAAAGGCATAATTTAATTTCCCTTTTTCGGTGGCTTGCATGAAGTCAGTGAAACCCTAAGAAGCTGCACGTTCGACGATAAGCGAAGCCACATCTTGAAGCGCCGCGTGAGTGCTTGGTGTTCCGCCGTTGTTGATGCAAGCAAATTTGAAGTACCAAATATCGAGTGCTTGAAAGTGGGCTTGTTGTTTTTCATTCATGCAATTACATCCAAGAAGTTTAGTGTTTGTAGTCGATTAAATCTTGAGGTAAGATTTGCGTGTAATTCCTCTGTGAGATTGAGAGATTATTTTTAGAGGAATTTCGGGGCTAAACATTGTGTACGTTATTGGGTGTAATTGGAGCTTGGGAAACACCGAGAGAGTGTTTGAGTGACTTGAGTGTATAATCTCATTGTATCGCTTGATCTATAGTGAAATTCGCAGCTGCTCTCCCCGTGAACGTAAATCTTTACGACTGAACCACATAAATCTGGTGTCCGATTTATTTTCTTCTCTATCTATATTATTGTTCGATTGCTCGCCCTATCACAACATTGATGATGTCAACAAATAACGGAAGGAAAAGATTAAGAGACTCACAGTAGAAGGTAAGTGTCAGGTCCATTTAAAAGTTCTAATCCTCGGATGTTTTTCTAATCCAATGATCTTCCTTTGACATGTCATTTCAGTGTCTTGCTTTACTTTATAAGTGCCGTAGTCCAATGAATACGGCATACTTATTAAGGAGTGAGAAGCAGTTATCGGACGGTGGTTTATCTTTCATGTTTCTAATAAGATCGGAACTCATGATGATTGCTGATGTGTTGTCGTTGACCTGAATATTTGGCTTAAAAAGGATATCCACTACGTATTATTCAGGATCATCTTTGTTTAGTAGAAGGTTAACTAGTCAACTAGAGACGAAAATTGCGTAACGTTGCCTTTACGATGGCTAAAGATCCTCCATCAAGAAAACAACAAAAGACCACGATTACTTTTGAGACGGACCATGTTTATTGGTCCAACAACCAATAGCCGACCGAAGACCTGGTGCTCTTAAAGTAACTTCCTTAAAACATGTCAATTTCCTAAGAAGGCAATCTTGAAATGTTTCTTCTCTTATGGGTGATTCCTTCAGTCGATTGCGTGTATACCATGTTGTTGATGATGATCGTGGTGCCTGTTTTAGTATGGAGTTTCCAATACCACGTGGCAGTAACGTTACAAACTAAGCTACGAACTAGGCTCACGAGAATGTGGTTTTAGTATACACTAGAGGCAAGCTTATTGCGGGCATGATGGGTTGTAAAAGAGATTATTTCACTTGTCAAATGAGCCGTTTTTTGTTGAAATTAGGAGATTCTTGTGAATGGTGGTTTACTGTAGGATCTGGAAATGCTAATGAATCATATGAAATCTATTTGAGGTTCTAAGCGAAATTAAGCATGAAGATTCACATAAAGTTTGATGTTATGCACAGAGTAATCTGTCTCATCTTTCTTGAATTGCCCATTGAATGAGGAAGTTTGGTAATGTTCCTCCAATTTTGCAGCATAATGTGCAAGTTATAGTATTCATTCACTTCATATGGTATACTTTATCTTTCATGCCCATCCAATTTTGCCACCTGAAATTGGCAGATTTCTTTCTGTCGGGCTTTTATACGAATAGAAATTCAATTTGAACTATGACTACAAACTTGTGTGCCAACCCGGAGTTATATTGCTCATGTCCACCATATCAGAAATACAAATGGAACTCTGTTTACACTGGAAGGGAAGGAAAGCTGAGTTGTATTGTAAATCAGTATCTCAAGGTGAGCATCTCTGCTGATGTTATATTTTCTTCCTACACCTCAGTCGGATATATAGCACACTGGTAAATTTGATTGCTTGCTTAAAATAGTTGCAGTCTCCGAGCTTGAGGAGATTTTTGGAAAGCTTTGGACACAGTGCCAAGAATGCCAGGGTTCGCTTCATCAGGATGTTCTTTGCACAAGGTTCTACTTTGTTTCCTTGCAGTACTTTTTAAGATAGCTTGTTTATCATTCACGTAATTGATATCATGACTTTGGCAGTCGGGATTGTCCCATATTTTACCGGAGGAAGAAGGCACAGAAAGACATGGCTGAAGCCAAGCGGCAAATAGATAGATGGAACTTCTAAATATCGACAGGCTTTGTAATCTGTGGTGGTGGACGAGAGGGGATGCATCTGTCTTCACTTTTGTTATTAGTATGGCTTCTTTTGCCCAATCTTATTTTATCTTTAATATGGATGGTAAATATGATAACACAAGTGATCCCATCTTAGAGATGGTAAGTGCACGTGTCACGAGATGATATTTTAAATCACTACTCGGCACTTAGACCACGAATTTCTTGTATGGCCTAAGTCACCCTTGTTAGCTTTCACTCTTACTCTCCCACGCTCAAAAAGAAAATACTATTAGAGTTATAAAGAGAAGAGCCCCCAAAAGTAATTTTATATTAACTCTTGCATTGCCAAATGAGAGGGGAGTAGACCCCTATTTATACTTGTACCCCTTTAATTTGTAATTTCAACCTGTTGCGATAGGGCGAGCGATCGAACAATAATATAGACAGAAAAAAAAAATCGGACACCACGTAATTCAGTCGTAAAGACCTACGTCCACGAAAGAGCAAAGAACGAATTTCACTATAGATCAAGCGATACAAGAAGATTACATACTAGAGTCACTCAAACACTCTCTCGGTATTTCCCAAGCCCCAATTTAATCCAAATCCAAGTCACGGCACAAAATTATCACACAAGCTCAAAACAAACGCTAAAAAAGAACTCATTTTCTTTATCGCACTTTAGCTTGAAGACATGCGGCTCCTCCTTTTTCTCTCGTATGGGTGCAGCAGCAACACCCCGAAAAAAGACCTCTTTCGCGGCTTCCTTCTGCGACTTCTACGTAGGGTTTCAGCCGGCAACCCAACCAACGAAAGAAGAAGCAAAAAACCTACGTAAAAAATTCTATTTTATACGTGGGTGTGCCCAAGGTCAAACCTTTGACCTTGGGCCCCACTACTTTACTATTTTGGCTTCACGTGGAGATGAATGGTGCTGCAGAGGCTTCTTCACGCGTGCAGAGGAGAGGACTTTTTCCTCTTACGTGCGTGCGTGCATCTTCTCGTGACTCCTTCGGCGGCTACCTTTCAATTTTATTTCCTCCTTTTGTAATTCCTTCCCGAGTCCACCGAATTTCACGTTTTAGCAAACACTCAAACTCCAGTCATATTTAACAATCTCAACCTTAGCTCGACGTTTAAGCTAAATTATAATCGCTTTGTAAACATTCAAATTATGCTGCTACTTTTCCATGGCCCACGATGGACTCAACCACCATAGATATTATCAAAATCCAAGTCTCGCTTGAACTTCACCATAACTGAGTACCTCATCAGAATACCAACTCACATGCATCTTTAACTGCTCCGCAAGGATTTTCTGACACAACCTCCTCAACCGCAAATAAAGCAAAACCATTATTGCATCAATATCTATCAGGAGATCGAATACGTACATTGTCAGTATCAACAATTACAACAACCGTTGGCTCTATAAGCTCTACCTCGCTACAAGCAGTCAATTACTTTACTGGTACCTGTATACAGTACCTCAGGAGTTTCTGGTCGCAACTCCACCTCAAGCTGAACACCCTCCAAATCCGTATTAACACTGCCACAAACACTCCTAGCCAGAAGTATTGGAGACTTGTCAAGAGTAACTTCTCTGCTGTCAACAGGTGAATTTATATCCGGGCACCACAACCGATCGCCCCACTCATCTTGTGCATAGCCATGGAATATGCACCTTGCCCTCCAATCAAGCTTACCATCACTTACTCGAAAATAACACGGGCAACCAAACATTCTAAGAATAGAATAATCAGTAACGTTACCTGACAACACTTCTTCAGGAGTCTGCCATTCAATAGCAGTTGATGGGGATCTATTTATCATGTAGCTTACCATACTTAGCACATCAACTAGGAATCTCCTAACCATAACAGTACTAGAGATAATTTTTCGAGCCATCTCTAGTAATGTTCTGCTCATCAATTCTACAAATTGTTGTGATTTACTGGCACTAGTGCAGTGTTTCACTATGCCATCTTTCATGCATAATTTATTTGCCAGCTCTGAGCAAAACTCCATGTTATTGTCAGTTTGCACATGCTTGATCGACTTACCAGTCTCTATCTCGATCAAAGCTCTTGACTACGAGATCCTGACACCAGCATCAAACTTGTGCCTTGGCACAAACACCCAGATCTTCCTCGAGCAGTCAAAAGACTCTAATAGATGCATCCGACGTCTCCGCAGCGAAATTTATCACTATCTCACATTGAAGTTTATACATGCCATTGTGCTTGATTCCTTTCATTATCACTAGGGTACCTCGAACAACCTTCAGAATTCCACCTTTTGAAGAATACATGCAACCAGCTGAAAATAGGGCACCCAAGGAAATTAAGTTCTTTTTCAATTCCGGAACATGCCTCACTCCAGTCAATGTCCTCACGATATCATTATGCATTCTGATTTTAATATCACCAACACCCACAATATCGCACTCAACGTTGTTCCCTAACTGGACTTTACCACTACCCGTACACTGATAAGTGATAAACAAGTTTCTATTTGGTGTGACATGAAAAAAACAACCAGAATCCATAACCCATCCATCAAGCGATGAATCATTAGTGATAGACAAGACATAATCGGCATTATTTGTTACAGTTGCAAGATTATCTGCAGAATCAACAATAATTCCCTTACCCTTCTCATTCTTCAACTTAAGGCAATCCCTTCTAAGATGCCCCCCTCTTGCCACAACTCCAATAGACAACATTACCAGTCCTAAATTGACTACATCTGTTCATATTAGTACTACTATTACTCACACGTGTTATAGATCTTCCTATATTTTCACCTACTAAAGCAGCAGATATAGGTTCGTCAGATTCTCTTTTACGAATTTCCTCACTCAGAATCAAATCTCGAACTCCATCAAACGCCAAACTTGTTGATCTAGAGAAATTACTAACAGCAGTAACAGTAGTATTCCAACTATTAGGCAATGAGGATAGCAGAATCAAAGCACGTACCTCATCTTCAAAGTCAATCTCAACTGAACTCAACTGACTAACAATCACATTGAATTCATTGATATGATCTGCAACTGATGCATCTTCTTTCATCTTCAAGTTAAACAGACGTCGCATCAAACAGACCTTGTTGATCGCAAAGGGCTTCTCTTACATATTTGGCAGGGCTTACATCAAATCAGCAGTGATCTTCTCCTTCAGGATGTTAAACGCGACGTTACAAGCCAACGTCAACTGAATAACACCCATAGCTCGTCTATTTAGCAAATCCCAATCAGCTTGCTTCATCGTCTCTAGTTTCTCCCCAAATAAAGGCAAGTGCAGATTCATCTGGTAAAGAAAATCTTCAATATGCATATTCCAGAAACTAAAATCCTTCCCATCAAATTTGTTGATTCTCACTTTTACTTCTTTGGTCACCATCGATTCGCTTCAACTCAGCAAAACCTAGCTCTAATACCACTTGTTGCGATAGGGCGAGCGATCGAATAATATTATAGATAGAAAAAGAAAAATAAATCGGACACCAAATTTACATGGTTTAGTCGTAAAGACCTACATCCACGGGGAGAGTAGCAGCGAAGTTCTCTATAGATCAAGCGATACAATGAGATTACACACTGGAGTCACTCAAACACTCTCTTCGTGTTTCCCAAGTCACAGCACAAAATTATCATACAAGCTCAAAACAAACGCTGAAAAAGAACTCCTTTTCTTTATCGCGCTTCAACTTGAAGACATGCAGCTCCTCCTTTTTCTCTCGTACGGGTGCAGCAGCAACACCCCGAAAAAAGACCTCTTTCGCAGCTTCCTTCTACGACTTCTACATAGGGTTTCGGCCGGCAACCCAACCAACGAAAGAAGAAGCAAAAAACCTACGTAAAAAATTCTGTTTTATACGTGGGTGTGCCAAGGTCAAACCTTTGACCTTGGGCCCCACTACTTTCCTATTTTGGCTTCACGTGGAGACGAATGGTGCTGCAGAGGCTTCTTCACGCGTGAAGAGGAGAGGACTTCTTCCTCTTACGTGCATGTGTGCATCTTCTCGTGACTCCTTCGGCGGCTACGTTTCAATTTTATTTCATCCTTTTGTAATTTCTTCACGAGTCTACCGAATTTCGCGTTTTAGCAAACGTTCAAACTCGAGTTATATTTAACACAACCGTTGAATCTCCCTTTGATTTAATGGTTGTGACATCCGAAATTTCGCTCAACAAAATAATGAGCCACACCACGTGATTGAGCTCGTCATCAGACCGTACCAATAGCACCACTGTGGGGACTCACCACCTCAGCTCGTCCCCGTCATCACCGAAACAACTCAACTGCATCACCACCGAATCTGAGCCAACTGAGTCCCGCTGTCCTCAAATCAGTGCCACATACTCCTCGAATGCTGCCACGTCCCTCCCCCAACCGACTATCAATTCCCCCTCTTGCCGAGTTGGCCACTAACGAAGCCAACGTTCGCTCCCATCTGTTGCCGCAAGTGGGCGACAACACGTCAAGGTGAGGCGGAGTCAACAATCACCGCAAGAGGGAGGACAGCTTTGACTGTGGGAGACAGAGAAAAAGCGAGCTGCCCGCTCTCTGCTCTCAAGTCCATCTTCAGCTTCTTCTCTTCACTTTCCGTTGCAGCCAGCAAGCCAGAAGCAGCGAAGATCAGCAGTTCCAGTCTCCTTCCTTGCTCGCCCGCAGAAGACCGAAAAGGCCCTCAAGCCGTCGATTACCGGGCAAGCAGCACGCTGTCGCTCTGCCGACTTGCACTGGCACCGTGTCCAGCCGTGTCATCCCTTGGCTTGCTTTGGACAGGCGGAAAACCAACCTCAGCCAGAACTCCTGAGACCCTATCGAGCTGTGACCACAGTTTATTGAGGACCTGAGACAAGTAGATATCCTCCGTTTTATTCTATGTCAATCAATTATGTATGACGAGTATAGTTTCCAAGAAACTTGATGAACATTGATTAGATTCTTGTTTAATCGGAAGTTTTGATCATATTATCTAAGCACATTGTTGAGTTTGAAGTAGTTGAGCTTATGGTTGGATCGTAGGAACGTGGTTGGTCGGCATCTAGCACGTATGAGGATTGAAATGGCTGAAATTTCGAATTAAACTAGTGCTGGACACATGTTATGTTCGGTTTAGCCCAACCCCAAGATTTTACTAATTTTGTGCCGACTTATTCAATGCAAATTTCATGGGGTGTTCTTCACAAAAGTTGTCTCTTATTGGTTTCTCTATGACATATTTTTATTTCAGAATATTTGGACTTCACATGATAAAAATATACCTGAAAAATTACGGGATTCGAAATCTGTTTTCCAGGTCGCTGAACCGACCTCTTTCTGCTTTCCATTTTTCACAGATTTTTCGGTCAAGAATTATAACATGCGTCCTTCATGATAGTTGTAGAGTATATCCTCTGCTACCACATATTAAATTTATATGATTTTTTGATCTCATTATCTTGCGAAATATGTATTTTTCTGCTCTATTATGTTATGCAAATTTTTACTGTTTTGGGCCTGGATTACAAAAATTATTTAGAATTGTATAGACTGAATCAGACTTCAAGTCCTTCATGGAATATGTCCTTCTTGATCTTTTCTACCTTATATTAAAGTTTCGTTATTTTTTAAATCCGTTTACCTAGACAACCATTGTAGCTTCTAGAGGTGCATAGGATGCCCTTATAGGATTAGTTTAGAGACTTGATGTAGCACCTTTACTGCAATCCGTCTAGTAAAGGCACAGGTGAGTTTAGACTGGGCCAGGCGAAGAAAGTTGACTGAGAATTTGCGGATTCACATTTGAGTCCTAGGATAATAGTAACGTCAATGTACTTTTAATTAAATTATGGAATTGCTGTTTCATGGTATAGATGTGTGACTAGGATTACTGTCGGTCCTTGGGACGACAATGCCCCGGGTTGTAATAGGGATGCTTGAAGAGGTGATTGGGTTCCTCTAGATGCTTGGGGGTGTAACATGATCCCCCAATGTTCTCATGATCTCGGATGGATGTGAGATGTTCGAGGGGTAAGGGGACTCCTCGGATGACGATAGCAACATGAATTCCTATCGGATATGATCTTTATACTTTTCAATTGAGTTATTGATGATCTATTTGGAAAAGCTACTATTTATATTGATCTGTTACATTATTTTGAAAGGGTGCTTAGGTAAGCTGATGATTTATTGTACTTTATATTGGAGCTTTCCTTGTCAGTATGGTGATTGATTTATGTAGTATAGATCGATGGAACTTCTGCTTCTTGGGTTTAGGCTCACTAGTTGTTCACCTTGTCTTTTTAAATCAATAGAAATATCGATCCCACTTGCCTCCCCTACGATCCGTTATGGGGTACCAGTGGACTTAACATGGGAAGAAGACAAGTTCATAGACGTAAGGTCCTGGATATGGTGTTTATCTGGATTAGGTCTTGTATGGTTGTTGTTATAGGGCCTCCAATGGGGCATGTCACACTTAGGTTCATCGGGATGTATATGCTCGCATTAATTGGCACACGATGAGTCCACTCCCACTATTTGTTGAGAGGCCGAGGGACAAAGGTAGCCTCGCTACCTAGAAGGGAGGTAGGAGGGCACCTGGGTATTTGGAGGATTTTGATGGAGCTAGGGGGCCAGAGTTAGGCGACCACGTGTACAGCTAGGTTAGGATGGGGTGACCGACTTATAGCCCGATATAGTAAATAGTACTATTGAATTCCCTAGTGTACCAGAATTGTCGCTTGATAGATATATATAAATAAATAAGAAATAAAGTTGCCTTGTTTATAGAAGTCCGCATGTACCCAAAGAATTACTTTAGTTCCTTATGCTTCCCCATGCTTAAGACAAAGCAAAATAAAATGAAAAAGTTAACTACGTTAGTAGTTCTACATTAGCGGTGACATGTTGGGGGGGTCACAACAGTAGAAATTTGATCCTCAAGAAAATTTAGATATTATCCCTATAAATATCTAGACATGTATATTTACTATATTATCCTCGGAAATCTCTAGAGATATGTGCCTTCTATAAGTTTCAACGCTTTCGTTTAGGCTCTTGGGCCATTCTTTTGGCTTGTTGGGCTTAGAACTTATTGGTCCATGACACATATCCGAAAGATACTAAGAAATTTCATGGAAAAAATGTACGTGCTTATCAAATTCTGTTCTTTTTCCTCCGTGACTCTTATCCCCTAGGGATCCAGCATTTGAGTTCCAGTACTTTTGATTTTAGTTAAAAATGTAGTAACTTTCAATTTTTGTTAGGGTAAAGAGATGACTCTCAATCTAGTCACCTAACGGTTTGTTAAAACTAAAACATCTTCTGAAATTAAAAGCTGAACAATTTGTACTAAAAAGGGGGAAAAGGCATTGTGAGGAGCTAATTTTCGAGGGATTGTAGACCTTCCTCACTTTGTAAATGGCTTTGCATTCAACTTTCTTCTTCAGATTTGTGTGGTTATGAAGAAAATCATTGGAAATGATAATATAGGGTAGGATCAAATACGAGATCTCCCAGATTCATCACATACCATCCATTGTTTGAGAAAATAGGAAATGTTAAGAGCAAATGTACACATATAATCTATAGAAAAACTAAAGATCGGCATAGAGAAGTAAACAGACATCGCAACTTGCTTAGGAGACGCAATCAATCGACAAACAATTTTCACATTCACTACTATAGGTTATCCATTTTGTAACTTGAAATCATATGCTCATCTTCCCTTCTGCTGCTATTACTCTCTTCGACGGTTATCGCAAGCAATGGCACAAGTTGATGATTTGACAATCCGATGCCAAAGGCAAGACTTTTACTGTTGCTCTTGCTAGTGTTGAAACCCATGTCACTTAAGTATATAGTCTCAAATGGGTTGTAATAAGGGGTGAGCATGGTTCTAGGGTAGAACCTGAAACCTGAGAATCAGACTAGTGGGAACCTACAGGTTCCAAGTTCTAAGGTATGAAGGGTAAGGTTTCAAAAAATAAGAAACCTATTTTGATGAGGAGCTTGGAACTTGTTAGTTGGAGGAGCTTGGAACTTGAAACCTGTAACTTAGAACCTGGAGAAAGTTTTAATGTTTTTCTTGGTTTATATCTTCGCACGATCTTACGATATTTCATACCATTTGATGATGAATGTATAATCTAGAAGCACAAATCTAAGCTTTCAATTTATGACTCAGATCTTTTATTTTATTAATGTTCATATTTTCCATGTCTTTATGGCCAGTGAGTTGTAGCGACTAGCTGTGGTCATTAAAGGTTTTAATTCACCCCAATCATTCAATTAATAATATAGGTGAAATTCGGGTAGACCCTAGAAGCGATCCTAGAACCTATGATAGGGTAATTTCCAGTTTATAGGGTATGCAGGGTAGGTTTTAGGTTCCAAAAAATGAGGAACATGTTCCAACTAGTAGGTTCTAAGTTCCAAAAGGAATCTATATGAAACTTGGAACCGCTCACCCCTAATTTTAATGCGTTGTTAGCACAAAGGACAAGTCGGGGTGATGCGGGGTGATGCACCGGAGTCTTTGCATGTTTGGAAAGGGATAAGGAGTTAATGGAGGCAACCAATCACCAAGCAGATTTCGCTGCAACCAAAATGGGGAAAAAGGGACAAAGTTATTGTTGGAGAAAATATTCAGTGGTTAGTAACCACTCTGTGACTAGCTGACGTGGTGTGCATACTCCATTGAAAAAGTGACATTTGTCCCATGATCCATAATATGTAGAAATTGAAAATTTCAAATCATAAGGGCTCAGGCGCTCTTTTCTTTCTCCTCCGACAAACAATTGACACAAGAAATAATAAATGCTTGTCTCTCACTTAAAACCCTCTCATTTTTTTTTTCAAATTTTCAAGGGTTTGTTTACCAAGCCACTCTCTCCCTCTTTTCTTTTTGATGGCTTCTTTGCTTGCTCTCTCTCTCTCTCTCTCAAATATTCATAGAAGACGACATTTTTCTTTGTCCATCGTCTCCAAAAAAATCGAACGTTATAGCAATTTCCATCAATGTAGATCAAGCAACAGACATAACCTCAGACAACTGGGGCACGAAGAATGGGAGATCATTCGTAGTCTACAAAAAGAATTTGGTTGGAAGCTTTAGGTTGTTGACTCGAGTTGTCAAAGCCGCAATTTGAAGAAATGTTAATGAACTTGAGAAAAGTTTTGTTCTGAATTTTGGGAATAGGAAGGCTCAATTCTTCAAATATTTTCTTTTGAAGTGAAGGTAATATGATTGTTTGATGCCCGTGTGTGCTTCCTATTTTACTCTGATACTCCGTTAAAATGAACATGCACATCTCCAACTAATACTAAATCCAACAAACTCATCTCAATCATATATAACTCAGAAATATACAACTAAGTTCATCAAATCACACATTAATGGTCCAATCTATTGACTAATATCATGCTCAAATATCTAACTACGATCACACTTAACGCCTTGCGATGAAGTCGACTGAGATTTCCTCTTTGGCGAGGTTTTCACCTATATTACCAGTGGCTTGTCCACAAGAATAGCTTAAAACTAATGTGCATACCTACAAACCCTTCAACGGGCCAATAGGGATATTGAGCATCAACATAAACCCACAATAGTATCTTCCAAGCTCCCCAAGCCAATACAAAATATATATCACAAATCGGTTTCACAAACTAAAACATATAATCCTTCGCAACTTAGTTCATCAGTCAGAATCCTTGTTCATAAACAATTTCTCATGTCTTTTCGAAAGTTATCTCATAGATCAGATCCACAAAGTGGTATACATAACCTTTCAAGAAAGGTTTATCAAACCATCTCACAATAACCAAAAAGCTATAAACACTCAAGATAGCTTTATGCAATAGATATGCTTTTCTTAGTGAAATCACTATTAGTTCAAAATATGAGTTTTACAAAGTCAAAGATGAGATTAACATCACTCATCCGAGAAGGACCAAAACCAAACGACATAACTATTCAAGGTGGTGATCTCATAATCCTAGTAATTAAATGAGAATCAATGTCAAAACCAAGTAAAACACTATTTCAACTATGAATTAGCTAACCTAAGCTTAATCACTAATAAAATGACTTTCATGCATTAACAAATTGCTCATCCAAAGTTGATCTTCAAAGTTACCCGCAACGCGGAGCTTGCACATGAAACTTAATTTCGTTACGACTAAAATGCTGCTTCCAATCAACTCTCATCAAACCCATGGCTCCACAACTTCCTAATCCATTATTTCAATCTAATTCCACAACTTAAGAGAGCAAAAATTGGATCTTTCACTTTAAATTTCACATAAAATTCAAATATATGACATAAATTCAAAAATTTCTCCGGTTGTATGAACAAGGGGCTTGAATCCTTACTAGGCACCGTAAAGCATAGTAAATCTGGCCTGTTAGGTGTCCGAAATGGATTTTTCATTTTCTTCCTCTTTTCTTCGTTTTCTTCCCTTTTCTTCAACCTCCCGACGTCCCCTTTTATTTAACTCTCAGCGCGTCTTTCCCTTTTTGCGGCGGTGGTTTTCATCTCTCTCTCTCTCTCTCTCTACCCTTCAACTTTTTGACTCTTTGACCAGTCAAATGGTCAAACACGCCACGAGCAAATGGTGCCGCCAGCTCTTGCTTTGGTCAAAGTTAAAAGTCCGATTTGTCATGCAGAACATCGGTTTCAAGAAAATTAATGAAGCCCTTTTCAATTGGACAAGAGCAAATCTCATCAAAGCTCACTAGCTGCTTCCTTCCGTGCAGTTTCCTAGTGGACATTTGTTGACACCTAAATTTTAATTAGGTTATTAATTTGGCCTTACTTTCTTTATTTATGTATTTTCCCCTTTTTTCGGATAATAAGCAAAACAAATAACAAAAACAACAAAAAAATAAATAAAAAAAAAAAAAAAAAAAGCAGCAGCCGTGCCCGGCCCCATCATTTTTCTTCGTGTGGGCTCGCATGACCCAGCCCACCCCCCTTTTCTCCTTCTTCTTCCTTCTTCTTCTTCCTCGCTCCTTCCTTCTCCGCCTCTGTAGTTCACGCGCAGCGGCAACGACGCACTCGAAGACAACCTACGGCCGAGGAGGGTAGGTTGACGTTGGCCGGAAGAGATAGATCTCAAGCGCCATTATTGGCCTCCTTCAATGCCGAGCATGCCTTGTTGGAGGAGCGAGGATGGGAAGCTGGTACAACCGTGGGCGTCCGATTGGTAAGCCAAAGACCGGCGGCCAAGCCCCTCTGTCGACTGGACCTCCTCGCCTATAAATAGCAGAGCACCTCCGTCGTTGAAGGACACGAAGCCAACAAGTTCAGAGAGGTCCCCGAGAGACTTCGGGGAGCTCAAAGAGCGAGCAAGGCAAAAATCGGGTCGCGAACTCAAACCGACCTCCCTCCAAGAGACTTCGAGGGAGGCCAGTGGTGAGCGAGCCTGAGCGGGGAGAGAGCATGAGCGAAGAGGAGGGCCAGATCTAAGGGAGAGGGAAGAGATCAGAGTCGGAGGAGCCCATGGGCGGAGCCAAGGCCGAACGGCGAGCAAACTCTAAGAGAGAGGAAAAGGTGCCAGATCTAGGAGCTGAGGCGCTGTTGTCGTTGCCCTGTCTTCATCACCGCCACCGTTCGCCGCCGCGTTGCACCATTGCTACAACCAGGTATCAGCCGACGCTCGCCATCCATCCTCGTCGCCTTGAGCCATCGCGGGATCCAGTCCTGCCGGTCGCGCTTCGTCCGCCGTTCCCCTCTACATCTCCACCCGTCACCACCATCGAACCGTCGCACCTCGTCCTATCGAGTAGTCGGCCGTTACTGTTTTCCTAGTCGCCGCCATGTCGCGAGATCCGCCACCCATCGTTGCTGCCATCGTCCCCGTTTGTCCGGTGACGTTTCGTCTCCATGGGTGCCGCGAACCGGATGGAATTGAGTCGGGCGCATGACCCGGTTCCCTAGGGTTTAGTCGCGCGGGCCAAATTTGCACAGCCTAAGAGAAGTGGGCCTATTTCGCTTTTGGGCTGCGATTGCTTAAAAAAAAAAAAAAAAGTCTCAGTGGGCTGCGTTGCAGCCCGTCCGGTCCAAGGCAAATAGTCCAAGTCGAACCCAACCAGGGGATCGACCGGGTCGCTTTTTTAATATTATATTATAGTATAATATTTTTAAAATAATAATAATAATAATAATAATAATAATAATAATAATAATAATAATATTATTATTATTATTATTATTATTATTATTAATTTATTTTCCAAAAAATAAAAAAATAAAAATATTTCTTATTTCCCAAAAAAGGCAAAAAATTCAAAAAAAAAAAAAAAGATTTATATTTTCCAAAAATGTTAGAAAAAGCCAAAAATGATTTATATTTTCAGAAAAAAGACCAAAAAATGCATTTTATGTCCAAAAAAAAATGAGAAAAGGACCCAAAAAATGTTTTTCTTCCACAAATGCATGGAAAACCCCTCAAAAATCCGAAAAGCCTTAGGGTTTAAACAAGATTAGGTACCGAAAAGGCATTAGTGATTAACTAGCGTAATCAAGTCCGATCCTAATTTCTCTAGTTATGCAGGAGCGAGTATTTCTCCAAATACTTCACTTAGGTTTCTAATCGACCCACCCCAAATTAATTAGTGGCGTCTCCTAACTTACATGTCATAAGTCCTAAGATGGCATGGATAGTTGATCAGATTTCGAGGGGGCAAAATTATGTCAACATGATTTTAACTGAAATATTCTTGTCCTTCAATCGTTTTAAAGAAAACACGGAAAAAATCACGTATGTCTCTCCGGAAATTTTACAAGCCTGGTTCTTTTCTCACCTAAGCGATTTCCAAGGCTTCATGGAATCATCTGAAACGAATGATTTCGAAAATCCATTACAAAAATTTATGGTTTTAGGACCATACATTCCCAATCAAAGCTATTTAAATTGGATAAACTTCCTAAGAGACCTAGCTCCTGAGGCATTCCAATGGTGTGCTGGTTGGTTCCATGAAAAGAGAGCTCGCTTTGCTTACAAACGCTGCCGCCCAATTCCATTGCTCGGCCTCACCGGTGCCATTCCCTATTACCCATATCAAGTGGCACGACAATATGGAGCCCTTCAGTAGATCCCACCGCCTTTCAAGAGGATGATCCCTCCAGTTCTTTTCAACCCAAGCCATGATTACGCATTCGAAATTTCTACCACTGAGGAAACCTGCGACAAGTGCAATCGCAAAAGGATCGTGGGAAAAGAAAAATCCCACCACGCCTCTACGTCTTACATCCACAACCATCGTATCCCGATAAAATGGAAACCATTGGTCCCTCACTCAATCAGCGAGAGCAGCCAACATGAGCAAGCAGAGCTTACGCAAAGGGATTTGGGAATAGACTGGATACATATCTCAGAGCCAGTCCAAGGAAGCAGGCATCCTCGCAAGAACAAGGCTCCCCGTCGTATATAAATTGGCAATCATGTGCCCCTTAGTATTAATATTGCGAAAGTTTTGTCCCATTGTTTATGGACTTTTGTTTAATATCTAGTATTTCATTCTGTCATTTCAATTTCAAGTTTTAGATGTCAGAAGTTTGTGGTCTATAAATCCTCTTTTGATAAATAAAAAGTAGTTAGACCATTGCCATGGGTCAATCTTTATTTACTTTCGTGCTCATTCATTATTTTCACGGCAACAAGTAATTATGAATTGCCAGCTATCATCCACTTGCGAATGGTCCCACGTGATAGGGGCCGATCATAATGATGTACTAAATCGCCTCACCAACATTGAAGACGGCATAGGACAGATGTCCATTGTCCTTCGACAACTCTAAAAAAAAATGGAATCCACTCAAGTCAAACCCAACTCCGTAGTTGCTTTAAGCACCGTCATGACACCCGCAAATTCGCCGGAGAATAACCAACACCATAGATAGTTTGAAAAGATCATGAAAAAGTTAAACCAGCTGCAGGGGCAGAATCCCATAGACCTATCTAATTACGCCGGCATTGAGAACCCTGAAGAGCTCAAAGCACCTGAATGTGAAAGGTATGCTGATACCTCCCGCCCAGAGACTTACTTGCAGGCCTACTTGGTCCGAAGGATGATTCAATCGTACCAATCAAGCTTGACTGGCCCCGCCTTGCAATGGTACATTGTTAGGAAGATTAGTCCCCTTAAGACCTGGGGGGAACTAATTCATGTTTTTCACCAAGAATATAATATTGACATCAGCCCTCTCATCGCCTTGCCCTATGAAGAACCGATGGTCACGGAGCACAAGGAGCCGTTAGTCGCTGAGATAGGAAAAGAAGATGTCAATGAAGTTTTGCATGATAAATGAACGACTGAACAACATCTTATTGCTGAAAAGTTTCCCGCTGGGAAAGGCAAGGAGCCTATGTACGAGGTCAAAGACACAAAGCCTGTTCAAGACCGGAGCACGATAGGACAGCTCCCCAAGCTTACTGCAAGAGCTAGGGTTCAAAGAATACCGACCCCTATCAACCTAGAAAGTGAAGCAAAGAGTGAAGCTCCATTATCCCTCACTCCCCTTGACAGAATCGAACTGGCAAAACGAAAGGCCTTACTCAAAAGATTTGGACCAGGAGCCAAGAAAAGAAAGCTTAAACAAATCAATTCAACATCTACCACTGAGTATAGGCAAAATTTGATAGCTAATGAGACGTCGCACCAAAACTTCGAGCATTTCCTGGAATACAACCCTAAAGGCTACCATCCCCTAGAGTACAACCCTAAAGACTTCTAGTCCCTAGGATATAATCCCAAGGACTACGAGTGTTATACAGATGAAATCGGCCATTCATCATATTTTCTACCCACACACAGGGTCGAAAGCCTGTCAAAAAAAGGAACATTCGTCCTTATCCACTATGATCCCAATGAACTACTAAGCTTGTCACCTAACCATGAAAATAGCTTAAATGCCTCATCCTTGTTTGATGATTTTGACTCAAAAGAAAGTAATGGGATAATCCCGGCAGAGTCCAGTTTCCCTAAAACAGAAAAATTCACCACTACAATGAATATTTAATGGGAAAACCAATGGCTTGACCAGGATACATCAGGCCCGTCTTGTCACGGCCCGATCCTCGGGCACGCACACATCTTTCTACTTGGTCGATTTTAAAATGCGATATCCCAGGACAATGTATCGCCGACCCTTTGAATTATTATGCACATGCGGAAGCAATTATAAATCCCTGCAGACAATAAAACAATGGGATAGAAAAGCGGGGCCATATTTTTCATATTGAAACTTATAACCAAACTTTTATACAAAACACAAACCACTTCATAACTATTCATATCAAAAAGCAGATCTTAAAAGAAAATAAACTCTCAATCCATCTGGGCCATACTCAAGGCCCCTCTCGGAATTATCTTCTTCTTCCAAAATCATTCTCCTCAAGTTTCACCTCCGAGTTCTCCTTCTCGATTCCTCCTCATCGCCTCCTCATCGGGGTCCTGAAATGTTTTTCCCAAACTAGGATGAGACTACGTCTCGCCGAGTTCTACCCCACTAAGCTCAATTAGTAAACTATTATACTATAGGCTGCCTATACACGCATAGGGCAAAAGACGTACCTTGGCCTCATATCCCACCTGCAAGTCAATACAATTTATAATAGGCACCCAAGCAATCATATCACTGATCGAAGCATCGATCAAATCGACCTAGTCGATTAAATGCCAACAAGACCACTCACGGTCATTCCCAATCAGTCAATCAATTCACGACGTCAAATCAAAGCAATGATCAATCGACCTAGTCCATTACATGTCATCACGACCCATGCTCGGTCAAAGCATATTCAATACTATCTATAAAGTCCTATCAAATCAGGACTGCTCACCCAAAGCTGATAAATAGATAGCATAGCTCGCCCAAAGTTGATAATAAGGTATACTGCTCACCCAAAGCTGGCATATCGCCCGAAGGCCGATATAGTATACCGGTATACTGCTCACCCAAAGCTGACATATCGCCCAAAGGCCGATATAGTATACCATATGCTCACCCAAAGCTGATAATATATTGCTCGCCCAAAGCTGATAATAAGGTATACTACTCACCCAAAGCTGACATATCGCCCGTAGGTCGATATAGTATACCGGTATACTGCTCACCCAAAGCTGACATATCGCCCGAAGGCCGATATAGTATACCATATGCTCACTCAAAGCTGATAATATATTGCTATTCAGTCATAACTGATAGAACCAATCACCGAGCCACATGCATTCTCCAAGGCGACATACTTCGTCACTGAGCCATGTGCATTCTCCGAGCTGATATATCTAATCATCAAGCCCTGTGCCTTTCATGATGATTCATCCCATTTCTAAAGTAATTATCCACAATTAAATCAAATCAGTACAATTTAAAGCTTAATTAAATAAACGGACTGCACCACGACGATCAGCACGAGATTTCGATCGTCGGCCATCTCAAACTTAATTTCCGAAAAATAATTAATTAATTAATTAATTTCGAAAATTAATTATTAAATATTAAAAATTCCGTTTAGCTCAAAATAAGGTCCAATTAAATAAACGGACTTCACCACGGTCATCAGCATAATTTTCCGGTCACGGGCCATCCAGTTGAATTTTCAGGAAATAAATAAATAATTAATTAATTTCGAAAATTAATTAATATTAAAAATTCAATTTAGCTTAAAATAAAGCCCGATTAAATAAACGGACTTCACCACAGTCATCCGCATAATTTTCCGGTTCCAGACCATCTCCCTTGAATTTTCGGAAAATAAATAATTATTTAATTTAATTCCAAAAATTAATATTTAAATGCCAAAAATCTCACTTAGGCCCGAATCATCAAATTGAAGCTCAATTAGGGGTCCGAAAATTCCCGAGACACTCCCAATAAATAGTAGACCACGTCTACTTGTTAATTGCACAATCAATTTATCTAAATCGCATCACAATTGACTAATAATTGCTAATTAATTCTAATCTAACAACCTAAACATAATTAATTAAAACTAAACCAACCTAAAGCATAATTAGCCAACTAATCCGGGATTAGTGAGATTACTCACCAAATCGCGCGCAAATCAGATCAATCCGACGGGGGCGACGCGAGGAACAACAAACTCCAAAGCGGGCCTCGGGTTCGGGGCCCGGAAACGGCCCAAAACGGCCCACGAACCGGCTAGAAACCCACTCGCGGGTTTGCTGGTTCGGCCGCAAAACAGCAAGAAAGAGAGAGGGTTGGGGGCGGCAAGAGGTCGGGAGAGCGGGTGGTGGCTTGGCGAGGCCGAGCGGTATCCCACGGTGGCGGGAGGTGGCCGGATCGTGGCTTGTGGTGGCTGCCAAGACGGAGCTGAACAGAGGCGGTTGGGAGCTGGACGGCGCACGGCGGAGACGGCAAACTCGAAGGGGCGGTGGCGGAGCGCGCGGCGTGCGCGGGTGGTGCGGACGGCGGCCCGGCGGCGTGCGGCGAGCTGCTCTTGCGCGACTTCTTCTTCTGCTCCTGGTTCCGTTCGCAAAAAGAAGAACGAAGAAGGAGAAGAAGAAGGTAACGTGGTGGAGGAGGCAAGAAGGGAGAGAAGAGATAAGGTTGAATGGTCAAAGGGAGAGAGGGAAAGAGAGAGTTGGCGTGGGGAGGGGCTGTTTCGCACGAGGGGGAAAAGGAGAGAAGGAGAGAGAGAGAGAGAGAGAAAGAAAAAGAAAGAAAGAAAAGGAAAAAGGGGGGAGAGAAAAAGGTGCTTGGATGCTTGGCCAAAAAGGGAAAGAATTGGGAAGAAATTTTTAAAGAAAAGAATTTCCTCAATTAAGAAATTCTTATCCCAAATTCTTTTAAATTGGCACCTAGATAACCAAGGAAAATCCAAATTAAAGCACTTGGTCTATCCCGACATTTTGCATCCAATTTCCCTTTTGAACTTCTCTCAATTAACTCTCGCAAAATCAATTGATGTCTCACTTATCAAATTGATTATTTTCCTCATCCAAGAATTCCCTCATGCTTCTCAATTTCACAATGTCCGGCTTCAACCGAACGAAAACGGCCATATTATCCAAAAAATTAAAACCCGAAAATCTGGATGTCACAACTCTTCCCCTCTTATAAAAATTTCGTCCTCGAAATTTAAACCTTTATTAGTCCTTAAACGAAAGGTGGGAGTATTGTCGTCTCATCGAGTCTCACTTTTTCCCACGTTAATCCTTCGGTCTTGTGGTGTTGTCTAATCATTTTGAATAAGGAGGTCATCTTGGTACACAAACTCTGCTCTTTTGGACCAAAGAATCGAACCGAGCTTCTCACATAAGACACGCTGTCATCCACATCTGATCACTTTTTCTCGACTCTCTAGTAAACCTTCGAACTTCAACAATTCAAAATTTCTGACAGTTCTTAGCAGTCTTTACTCTGACACTGATCTGACAACTGTAAACACTAATTACTGAGCTGACTCTGGGCTGTAATCTTTCTTCACCTTTTTTTTCACCACTGAAATTCTGCACCCTCTGCTATACACTGCTTAAGAGAGAATTCTTTGAAAACTTGGCCAAATTTATAATCCCTGATCTAGATTTGAAATATAATCCATCCCCGGCACTCCATGCCGGTGAATTATCTGATGCACACACACTTCGGTATATCCATTCTGTGACATGACAGAATCTTCAATTTCTGAAATCGAACTTAGATTGGCGGTTAATTTCACTCTGACACGCTTTTAGTGTGACCTAGGCTACTGGGTAGTATTCAGAGCTTTTTAGGACAAATGACCCGTGGTCGATTTTCTTCGAGCCACAATGAACCCACTCGACCCATTGGTGACTCTCGATTGTCGTGAAAATCTCAAGGATTCAAATACGGACACAGGGTACCAAAACGATAGAAACATCAAATTAGTACCGGTCGATGAGAATTTTCCAATTTAGTGGAGTCACCCACGATCGGTCATTCATCTCAGTCGAACCGATCTATCTCTGATTTCAAATCGATTTTATACTGTGCCGCAATGATCTCTAAAGATGAGCACGGTCGAGAAGTCAATCCCTGGTCGAATTCTCAAGTCTATTTGCCTTAAGGTCCTTAATAACTCACCCAGCTAGTCTAGTTATTTCATGAGTGGCCAACTCAGAGAAAAACACTGTAATCGCATCGATGAAATGCCCAATTTATCTAATCGAAATCAGAGCCGAAATATGGATCACACACTCAAAACAAGATATATTCGTACTGTACCAAAGTGGACCAACACCATCTATCGATCAACCACTATTCTCAAATGGTATCAGTAATCCCCTGAATCCTTAGTAAGTCATATATTTCCATTTCCACTTGGGACTCTCGAGTGATGCTAAAATCTTCCGGATTTGCATTACTGAACTTCCACTTACTGACACCTTTGACACTTGCAACCTGCTTGGCGATATCTATCTTCATATCGATCTACCAATTTAGCTGACGTCAATTTTGATTACTTGCCCCATCTGGTCAAAGCGTGATACTATAGTGAACTTCGACAAGATCTTTTCCCTAAGTGTTACACCTTTGTCAAGTGCACTCAATCACTCATGGAACCCGAACTTTCCATCCTCGAAATCTTAAAGTCAATATATTTCTTACTAGTATTCTCTTATAAGATTTTTTTTTTTTTTTTTTTGCACATCTCGCTTGTCAACTAGGCGCCGATTCTAACTTGAACATTTGGTTCAATTTTGAGGGCGGCTATAAAATTTAAAAGGTAGCCTACCTCAAATTTGAAAACCAAATTTCGAACCCTTTTTAAGTAAAGTTTATACTTTAGCTAGCCTATGTATAATCGAAGACTCTCGGCTCAACACATAAATTACTTCTTTCATTCTCCCAAGATAATTCCAGATAACATCATTATAGTTCTGCCAAAATTCTGATTCACGACACTGTTTCATGTTCAACTTGTTGGGTCTCAACTGGCGGGACGGTTATACAACAATCTTCTCATGTTGTATCAATACATACCCAGTCGTTGGCAAGACACATCACTAAAGATTTCATGCTTTCCAGAGCCAAAATAAAAGTTTAGCACAAGTGCGGTAGCCTGATCTTACTGAAGCTCTAGAAACTATCCTCGTACTTGTCTATGCCAATGAATTTCTCTTCTTTCTCAAGAGGTCAAGCCCATGATGATACTGATGCTGAAAATTCTTTCACAAACCTTCCGTAGTAATCTGTCCAATCCCCACAACTTCTGATCTCTGACATTGATGTCGGTCTCGGTCCATTAACAACTGATTTGATCTTGGCTGGGTCCATGAAGATTCCTTTACCTGTAACCACACGACCATTCTTAGGGGCATCTCGTGATTCTCAACACTTAATGAACACCCTATAATGTCGCTACACCACACGATCACCATTGATCTAGATATTCTTTGAACACTCGATTTGTCAAATCTATGACAGCGGCTGAAGCGTTCGTCAAATCGAATGGCTTTACATTATTCTCACAAGGACAAAATCAAGTGCGAAATTTCGTCTTCAGTATAACCTCCTTCCTGGTTCTCAACTGACAATAACCTGTCCTCAAGTCGATCCTTGAAGACATCCACACTCTTTATAACAAGTCGCCCAATTCGTCGATCTTTGACAATGAACACTTATCCTTGATTGTCACTTGATTGGGTTGACTATAGTTGATGCATAATTGCAACGAACCATCTTTCTTTCTCTTTTCACAAAACTGATGATCCCTAAAGTGATGCACTGATATGCATGAATTCCTCATTCATCAATCCTCACATCTGCACCATTGGTTCTATCAATTCAAACAACAACAACCGGTAAGAACTTTTAGAGAATGGTTCTGTTCCAGATGTTAACTCGATCGTAATTCTATCTCTTTTCTCGGCAACGGTCCGACCACTTTTCGGCAACACTTCCAAGAATTCTTGGACTACCGAGGAGTTCTTAATTTTTAATTCTTCAATCTGTCTTATCTAAGATCATTGCCCACTAATCTCGATAACTTCTGTCTGACAACCAGGTTACCTCAAGTGACAAGATCAAAGAAGTCAAGGACCCTTCTCAACTCTCAGTAAAACTCGGTACTTCTACATGCTCCTGGAATAAGCTGGGTTACTCTACCATAACAATTCATCACCATAAAATGCTCAAGAACCAATTCTTTCTACACTTGACGAATAAGTCATATGCCAACAGCCAATCAAGTATAACTCTAGTCAATGGTTCTTTTCCTACAGCCTTAACAAACAACTGAAATTCCACACTTGCAATCCCAACATTCTCTCGGCACTATTTCGATAAAATCACCTCAAAATATTCTTTCATTGAATAAGGCATGGTCGGTTCCGTTCCTGTTCCTTTTGCCATCCTACTGGCGTTCCAACGGTAGTAACAGTGTTGGTGTTCTTCTTAAACCCCAACCAATAGTCCCTCACTTGATGGCCATGCTCACTACCATCAAAGCATGTTCTAGTCATTCTTGAACACAGGATTAATCCATGCATTCCTTCCATACTATCGGCACTCACCTAGTGAGTCTTCTACCTCCTGTCCTCAAAATACATGAGACTGATCCATACCATCTTCCATGTAACATATCTTCCGCGGAACAACATGTTCCATTTGTTTGAATACCGACTTGACTATGCTGCCCTTCCTATTGGGTGGAATAGAATATTTTTCTCTCGACCTCGGTCTTTCCTCTGACCGATTTCCATTTCTGCCTGAACTGGATCTGTACCTTGACTTGGAAGCAATGGCTCGATCCCATATCATATCCCCACTCTGGATCTCAACGGGTGTAGCAACAAAGGCGGTTGCAGCACTAACGGCGGTAGTGATAACGACAACGACAGCTTCTTGATCCTAAGCTTACTGGCTCATCCAATTCCCAAGAAATACTTGCATCAGAACGATCCTATCGAACTTAGGATCATTCGACGCCGCTACACCGGTACCAACCTGCGGTGGTACTCTTACACTCGAGCTGGCGAGCCGACACTCGCCACAACCACCTCGGGTACCGACCTTTGTCGTGCATTATCCCGAGTCACGAGAGGACATTGTCCTCTTACTAGGAGTTCTCAACTCCTACTCGCTCATGGTTCAGTCTTTACACTGAAACCCGTCTTCCACCTCCACACTGGATTAGAAGATGAGCGATCCTCACACGACAATCAATTCTAGCATCCAGCTAACACAGACATGCACCAGCATGAATTTAAAGGCATTTCCTACTAACTATCCCATGGTCAACGCTCCTTATCACTCCAATCTTCAACTTCGCTCTGATACCACTTAAACTAGATGTCACGCCCCGATCCTCAGGCACGCACACATCCTTCTACTTGGTCGATTTTAAAATGCGATATCCCAAGACAATGTATCGCCGACCCTTTGAATTATTATGCACATGCGGAAGCAGTTATAAATCCCCAGACAATAAAACAATGGGATAGAAAAGCAGGGCCATATTTTTCATATTGAAACTTATAACCAAACTTTTATACAAAACACAAACCACTTCATAACTATTCATATCAAAAAGGAGATCTCAAAAGAAGATAAACTCTCAATCCATCTGGGCCATACTCAAGGCCCCTCTCGGGATTATCTTCTTCTTCCAAAAATCATTCTCCTCAAGTTTCACCTCCGAGTTCTCCTTCTCGATTCCTCCTCATCGCTCCTCATCGGGGTCCCGAAATGTTTTTCCCCAACCGGGATGAGACTACGTCTCAACGAGTTCTACCCCACTAAGCCCAATTAGTAAACTATTATACTATAGGCTGCCTATACACGCATAGGGCAGAAGACGCACCTTGGCCTCATATCCCACCTGCAAGTCAGTACAATTTATAATAGGCACCCAAGCAATCATATCACTGATCGAAGCATCGATCAAATCGACCTAGTCGATTAAATGCCAACAAGACCACTCACGGTCATTTCCAATCAGTCAATCAATTCACGACGTCAAATCAAAGCAATGATCAATCGACCTAGTCCATTACATGTCATCACGACCCATGCTCGGTCAGCATATTCAATACTATCTATAAAGTCCTATCAAATCAGGACTGCTCACCCAAAGCTGATAAGTAGATATCATAGCTCGCCCAAAGCTGATAATAAGGTATACTGCTCACCCAAAGCTGGCATATCGCCCGAAGGCCGATATAGTATACCGGTATACTGCTCACCCAAAGCTGACATATCGCCCGAAGGCCGATATAGTATACCATATGCTCACCCAAAGCTGATAATATATTGCTCGCCCAAAACTGATAATAAGGTATACTGCTCACCCAAAGTTGACATATCGCCCGTAGGTCGATATAGTATACCGGTATACTGCTCACCCAAAGCTGACATATCGCCCGAAGGCCGATATAGTATACCATATGCTCACTCAAAGCTGATAATATATTGCTATTCAGTCATAACTGATAGAACCAATCACCGAGACACATGCATTCTCCAAGGCGACATACTTCGTCACTGAGCCATGTGCATTCTCCGAGGTGATATATCTAATCATCAAGCCTCGTGCCTTTCATGATGATTCATCCCATTTCTAAAGTAATTATCCACAATTAAATCAATTCAGTACAATTTAAAGCTTAATTAAATAAATGGACTGCACCACGACGATCAGCACGAGATTTCGGTCGTCGGCCATCTCAAACTTAATTTCCGAAAAATAAATAATTAATTAATTAATTTCGAAAATTAATTATTAAATATTAAAAATTCCGTTTAGCTCAAAATAAGGTCCAATTAAATAAACGGACTTCACCACGGTCATCAGCATAATTTTCCGGTCACGGGCCATCCCAGTTGAATTTTCAGGAAATAAATAAATAATTAATTAATTTCGAAAATAAATTAATATAAAAATTCAATTTAGCTTAAAATAAAGCCCGATTAAATAAAGGGACTTCACCACAGTCATCCGCATAATTTTCTGGTTCCAGACCATCTCCCTTGAATTTTCGGAAAATAAATAATTATTTAATTTAATTCCGAAAATTAATATTTAAATGCCAAAAATCTCACTTAGGCCCGAATCATCAAATTGAAGCTCAATTAGGGGTCCCAAAAATTCCCGAGACACTCCCAATAAATAGTAGACCACGTCTACTTGTTAATTGCACAATCAATTTATCTAAATCGCATCACAATTGACTAATAATTGCTAATTAATTCTAATCTAACAACCTAAACATAATTAATTAAAACTAAACCAACCTAAAGCATAATTAGCCAACTAATCCGGGATTAGTGAGATTACTCACCAAATCGCGCGCAAATCGGATCAATCCGACGGGGGCGACGCGAGGAATAACAAACTCCAAAGCGGGCCTCGAGTTCGGGGCCCGGAAACGGCCCAAAACGGCCCACGAACCGGCTAGAAACCCACTCGCGGGTTTGCTGGTTCGGCCGCAAAACAGCAAGAAAGAGAAAGGGTTGGGGGCGGCAAGAGGTCGGGAGAGCGGGTGGTGGCTTGGCGAGGCCGAGCGGTATCCCACGGTGGCGGGAGGTGGCCGGATCGTGGCCTGGTGTGGCCAAGACGGAGCTGAACAGAGGCGGTTGGGAGCTGGACGGCGCACGGCGGAGACGGCAAACGCGAAGGGGGGCGGCGGCGCGCGGCGTGCGCGGGTGGTGCGGACGGCGGCCCGGCGGCGTGCGGCGAGCTGCTCTTGCACGACTTCTTCTTCTCGCTCCCGGTTCCGTTCGCAAAAAGAAGAACGAAGAAGGAGAAGAAGAAGGTAACGTGGTGGAGGAGGCAAGAAGAGAGAGAAGAGATAAGGTTGAATGGTCAAAGGGAGAGAGGGAAAGAGAGAGTTGGCGTGGGGAGGGGCTGTTTCGCACGAGGGGGAAAAGGAGAGAAGGAGAGAGAGAGAGAGAGAGAGAGAGAGAGAGAAAGAAAAAGAAAGAAAAGAAAGAAAAGGAAAGAGGGGGGGGGAGAAGAAGGTGCTTGGATGCTTGGCCAAAAAGGGAAAGAATTAGGAATAAATTTTTAAAGAAAAGAATTTCCTCAATTAAGAAATTCTTATCCCAAATTCTTTTAAATTGGCGCCTAGATAACCAAGGAAAATCCAAATTAAAGCACTTGGTCTATCCTGACATTTTGCATCCAATTTCCCTTTTTGAACTTCTCTCAATTAACTCTCGCAAAATCAATTGATGTCTCACTTATCAAATTGATTATTTTCCTCATCCAAGAATTCCCTCATGCTTCTCAATTTCACAATCTCCGGCTTCAACTGAACGAAAACGGCCATATTATCCAGTAAAATTTAAAACCCGAAAATCTAGATGTCACACGTCTTGCCCTCAAAGAATCATGACCCCAAGAGAAATGTGGATACCTAATCTCCGCAAATATAATGGCACGACTTGCCCCATGGCTCATTTGCAATATCTCCGTGCTGAAATGAGTCGGTACTATAGCCCGATGTCATTCGCAACTCGAGCCTTCCAAGAAAGTCTTACAGGGCCTACATTGCAATGGTTCATCACAGCAGATATCTACCTCATGAGAGATTGGAATGAGCTGTTTTCTGCATTCCTACTTTAGTATCAAAGCCAGATTGGAATTGAACTGCCTTGCGAGAACTTGGTTCATTTTAGAAGAAGACCAATGGAAGATTTCCGAGCATATGCAAGGAGGTGGAAGGCTTTTATGATGCAAACCTACCCTCAATTGGCCGAAGAAGAAATGATAAAGCTATTCATAGGAGATTTACATCGCAAGCATCATTATTGGTTGCATGGGTTGCACTTTCGTAGTTTCAATGAAGTGGTCCTCTCATGCGAATACTTCAAGTTTACTGGAGGCGAGGAACTTAAAGCGCTTGATTTCAAAACCAGTACTATCTGTTGGAGAAATCTTTCCAGAATATTTTGAAGTCGACAAAACGTTTCTATCGGGCCTAAGTCTGGATGTTCGGAGACCGACGGTTTAAAGTCCGAAGACTTTGTATTCTTGAGACTCAAGACCCAAGACCCAAGACTCAAGACTCAAGACTCAAGACTCAAGACTCAAGACTCAAGACTTAAGACTCAAGACTCAAGACTCAAGACTTAAGTCTATTCTCACCGACGTCTTTCTAATCCAAAGTGACGAAGGAAATCCAAAGCCGAGGTATATGGTTGAGGATTCGATCCTATCCTCGGAATAGATTCTTTGGTTGGATAATCATTTCGGATTCTTTAATTCTTATCTAAGATCGATTGAAGATCCGATGGTCAACGAAATAATCTTGGAATGTTCTATTCTTGGAAACCAAGATCCCGATTGTATGGGCGAACAGATTGATGGGCTATCATCGATTCCTTAAATAGCTCGGATGATCTTCTTGATTGATTCCGTCCAACGGGTAGATTGGAGGAATTCCTTTGGTAAGTGCCAACGGCTATGATGGCATAAAGGAGTATAAAAGGAAGACGTTCTAGTTGTTTTAAGTGTGTGATCGATAGAGAAATTCTAGAGTCTGAAGACCCTTGATTGTTAGTCGAGACTGTTCGAGCGAAATTGTATACACAGAGAGTGTTTGTACTTGGTGAGACCTTGAGTGAGTGTGGTAGATCATCTACACCGAGAAATCAAGGAAGATCAACACTGTAACATCTCTTTGTTCATAGTGAAATCCAGCCAATTGGCTGTCAGTGCAGAAGAGTGGATGTAGGCTTGAATCAAGCCGAACCACTATAAACCGAGTGTTCAATTCTCTCTTTCCCTTACTCAGTCTCACGATTGATATTTAATTATTGCAAATTCTTTAACTGTCTAAAGTATTGTGCAATCTTCAAGAAAATTTTTTGTATACCTATTCACCCCCCTCTAGGTACTCATAATAGCAATATCAATTGGTATCAGAGCCCGTGTTCTTACTTTGTTTGAAGTGTTTTACTTCAGAGTAAAAGATCCATGGCTAGTATGCTAGCACCGGGGCGATGGAGGGGCAAAGCAATACCAGACCTCCCTACTTCGATGGAAAGGATTACAACATCCGGAAGAACAAGATGAAAGCTTTCCTTCGATCAAAGGATCCTCCGGAATGGGACGTTGTGGAAAGAGGAATCACTCCGCTGCTGCATCAATCTCGAAAGAGAGAAAGACACTATTGAAACCAGCGGAATGTCTCGGGAAGAGATAAACAAGAGACAAGCACTCGATGCAAAAGCAATTTACTCTTTATATTGTGCTTTATCTCCAACTGAATATAATAGAATATCTTCTTGTGTTACAGCAAAAGAAGTATGGGATAGATTACACATCACCTATGAAGGGACAGATCGAGTGAAGGAGACCAGAATTAACATTCTCCTTGGTCAATATGAAGCCTTCAAAATGAAACCAGGAGAATCTATAACTGACATGTTTAGTCGTTTTACAGATATTGTCAATGGTCTTGAGAACCAAGGACAAAAATTTCTGATCCCATGAAGGTGAACAAGCTTCTGCGTGGACTCTCCAAGGATTGGAATCATATAAAGACTTCAATAAGGGAGACGCAAAGAATCATGCCATTATCTCGTAGACGAGCGATTGGAACTCTTGAGTCTTACGAAGTGGAACGAATTAATGAAGACGAAGATCCAAGAGGTAAGAAATCTATTGCACTAAAATCAAATGATGATTCGATGATGCAGATTCGAAGATGATATGGATGATGAGGAGCTCGCTCTCATGATAAGAAGATTCAGAAAACTGAATAGAAAAGGCATAAGGTTCATCCCAAAGAAACAAAGTTTTCGGAGACAGCAGACCAAGTCTCGTTGATGATGAGGAACCAAACAAAGATGTAGTTTGCTTCGAATGTAAAAAGAAGGGACACATCGGACCCAATTGTCCTCTTCGAAAAGAAAGAGGAAAAGCAGAGAAGTTTCGAAAGGCTTTCAAAGCGGAAACACGGAGTGATACAGAATGTGAAGAGAGTGATAATGAATATGCCAACATATGTTTGATGGCACATTCGGACTCGGACTCAGATTCTGGATCGACTGAAAATGAATTTGAGGTAAGTGATTTTAAAATTCCTGTCAAAGTCTCTAAATATATTGATGAACTGTGTTTCAGTCTTAAGACTTCTCTCAAAAGAATTTCCGAACTTAAAAAGGAAAACTCAATTCTGAAACAAAAGGAAGTTATTTTAGAAGAAAGAGTTAAAAGTCTAGACCTTAATGTTTCTGCTCTTAAAGAAAAAGAAGATGATCTTTTGAAAGAAAATGTTTTCTTAAAAACGGACTTATCAAATATTTCAAAGAAGTTTTCGATAGGGTCGGAAAAACTTGAAAAAGTTCTTTCAGTTCAAAGACCTTACTTTAATAAGTCCGGTCTAGGTATGACAGCGGAAACAATCCCCTTGATTGATTTTCCAAAAGTAAAAGAAAGAATTAAGAAAAGACCGTCAAAAGAGGCTTACGTAAATCATTTCAAGAAAGTCTTTGTAAAGTCTCGTAGGTCGAAATGCTCTAAGATGTTCAAATTGTAACAGTCAAGATCATTTTGAAAAAGACTGTCCTATGGTTTGGAAACCTGTTAAGAAAGTATGGCCTAATAATGCTTATCCTACTAACTCCAAAGGACCCAAGAAAATTTGGGTACCAAAGAAAGCTTGAGACTCTCTTTTGAATGCAGGTCTCCGTCAAGAGAAAGATAAAATGGTATCTTGACAGCGGATGCTCAAGACACATGACAGGAGACTCAAAGTGCTTCATAAAGCTTGTTCAAGTAAACGGCGGAAATGTTTCATTTGGAGGAAACGGCAAAGGAAGCATCGTGGGATTTGGAAGCGTGAAAATTGGAAATCTCACAATAAGCAATGTTTCTCTAGTAGAAGGACTCAACTATAACCTTCTCAGCATTAGCCAACTGTGTGATACCGGTTTCAAGATTTCCTTTCAAGAAGGAATTTGCTATGGAATTAGTAAAGACTCTACTGAGTCTTTCATGGGTCGAAGACATGGAAACATCTACCTCTTAGACATGAAATTGAATAAATCTCAATGTCTAATTTCAATCCAAGATGAAGCAAGCATATGGCAATGAAAGCTTGGCCATGTCAATATGAAGCAATTAGCCAAAATCTCATCAAAGCAGCTTGTTCGAGGTCTACCTAAATTACCATATCAAAAATCTGATTCATGCACTCCATGCATTCTGGGAAAGCAGGTAAGAAATTCATTTAAGCAAATAAATCATGTATCTACTAATCATGTACTGCAGTTGCTTCATATGGATCTCTTCGGACCAACAAGAACCCGTGAGCATTGGAGGTAAGAAATATTGTCTAGTAATTGTAGACGATTACTCTCGCTTTACCTGGGTATATTTTCTTGCAAGTAAGTCAGAAAACCTTTTTGTACTTTGAGAAGTTTGCTAAAAAGGTTCAAAATGAAAAAGGATGTGCTATTTCAAGTATAAGAACAGATCATGGAAGTGAATTTGAAAATCAAGACTTTACGAAATTCTATGATAAATCTGGTTTTAATCACATGTTTTCCTCTCCGTATACTCCAGAGCAAAATGGAGTTGTGGAAAGAAAGAATAGATCTCTTCAAGAAATGGCTAGAACACTTTTAATTGAAAGTAAAATTTCTTCACGATTTTGGGTGAAGTCGTTTCAACCGCATGCTATATTATAAATAGAGTCTTCCTAAGACCTATTCTTGAGAAAACCCCTTATGAATTATTCAAAGGTAAGAAGCCTATTGTTTCATACTTTCATGTGTTTGGTTGCAAATGCTTTATTTTGAAAAATGCAAATGATCGAGTTGGTAAGTTTGAAGAAAGATCAGATGAAGGCATCTTTCTTGGATATTCTACATCAAGTAAAGCCTACGAGTCTATAACAAGAAAAGCCGATCTGTGGAAGAATCAATGAATGTCAAATTCCAAGACTCGCGCAAGATGAATCCAGCCGGACTCAATATGAAGAGTCCGAACTCACTCTAGACCTTCCAAAGTCTTCAACTCAAGAAGCATCTCGGACTACGGAAGTCCATCATCAAGAAGCTCATGAAGATTCAAATAAAGAAAGAGATCATCAACCAAGCAAATCAACCAGTAACTGGAAACACAAATCCAGTCATCCTAAAGATCTCATTATCGGCGAAATTAATGAAGGAATTCGTACCAGATCTAAAAGACGTGAAGAGTCTAGTGCTGTTGCTCTCATTTCTGAAATTGAACCAAAAAGCATAGAAGAAGCTTTATCTGATGAAAGCTGGATCGAAGCTATGCAAGAGGAGCTCGCATAGTTCAATATTAATGATGTCTGGGAATTGACATCTAAACCGAAAGGTAAAACCGTTATTGGAGCCAAATGGGTGTTCAGAAACAAGATGAACGAAGAAGGAAAAGTCGTACGCAATAAAGCAAGACTTGTGGCCAAGGGATACACGCAAGAAGAAGGAATAGACTATGACGAGACTTACGCACCGTTGCAAGGTTAGAAGCTATTCGTCTATTACTTGCGTTTGCTTGTTACAAAAATTTCAGGTTATTCCAAATGGACGTCAAAAGTGCTTTCCGAATGGATTTATCCAAGAGGAAGTTTATGTGGAACAACCGCCTGGATTTGAAGACCCAAAGAAGCCGACTCGTCTTCGACCGAAAAAGGCTTTGTATGGTCTAAAGCAAGCACCTCGAGCTTGGTACGACAGACTAAGTAAGTTCTTATTACGTAACGGATTTGTCAAAGGTAAAGTAGATACTACTCTGTTCATCAAAAAGGAAAACAAAAGTTTCTTACTCGTTCAAATATATGTTGATGACATTATTTTTGAATCCTCTAATGAAAGTCTTTGCAAGAAATTTTCTAAGTCTATGCAGGACGAATTTGAAATGAGTATGATGGGAGAGTTAACATTCTTTCTTGGACTTCAAGTGAAACAAATGAAGGAAGGAACTTTCATCCATCAAGAAAAATATGCGAATGATCTTGTTAAAAGATTTGGATTGGGAAAGTGCAAAAAGACCGACATACCAATGTCATGTTCTCGTAAGATAGACAAGGATGAAAAAGGGAAGAAAGTAGATCAAAAGCTGACAGAGCATGATCGGTTCACTTCTTTATCTTACCGCTTCTAGACCTGATATTTTGTTGAGTGTTTGCATCTCGTGCTAGGTTTCAATCAGATCCTAGAGAATCACATCTCATTGCCGTGAAACGTATTATCAAATACGTTGCCTCATCTTCAAGCATCGGTCTTTGGTATCCAAAGAGGGGAGACTTTAATCTTCTAGGATACTCGGATGCATCTGGCCGGTTGCGAGTTGATAGAAAGAGCACTTCGGAACTTGTCAA